>JAYMSP010001770.1:0-29021 GCA_036897095.1 Plantago elongata | reverse complement strand
TACTAATCTAATCAGGAAACTAATCTAACTAGAGTTCTATAATATAAAAGACTAATCTAATAGACTAATCTAATCAGAAAACTAATACAATTACATAGTCTAAGAGAGAGAAATTTCTATAATGAAACCTTAGAGATAACTTCTCTGTCACTACCCGAAAACAATGAATAATTATTTTACTTTATGCATTGTCTATGATACCGCCTCTTGCTGAAAATTGGAACAAATTATATTCTACTTCTTTTTTTGAATTTGGGAGTGGTAACTGAGGAAGTCAGTACTTCACATCCTTGTATTTTCCGAGTATAAAGCAAGTTTTTGGCATTTTAAAATTCATGTGTATCCAGGATCTTTCTAATGATACTTGAAATTTTACTAAATAAACTGCGCAGTGGATGGAGTGTGTATCAATCAAAGAGAATCATTGTCAGCAAACCAAACAAGCACATCAATTTAACCAAGTAACACAGATTAATGTAATTGTACTAAACCTGACCAAACCAAACTCGATGATTCAAGTTACTAATCTAAAGGTAGACTGTAGACACAGTTATTAAGGATATTTTAGATTGAGTAGTCGAGATTGATGTAATTGCACATACAGTGCTTTATAAGGTTACTGTAGTAAAAGCAAATTACAGCTTTTATTTGTTTTTTGAAACGGAAATTTCAAAGGTAATGTAACAATTTAAGACGTTATTATTAATTTTAGAAAGGACAAAATAAGATTTACATACAAGAAAATTGAGTTACAGACGTTATTATTGGTTTTAGAAAGGACAAAATAAGATTTACATACAAGAAAATTGAGTTACAGCAGTCAACTACTATTAAAGAAGCATTTTCACATTCCTATTATTATAGTTACGATTATATCTACTAAGTGCATAATATATTCCATTTATTTACCTTATATAAGGATGATAAGAATTACTATAATCACTCATCACTTGTGAATTTCCACACTAAAAACACTCAGGCATCTTGTGTGACAATGGCTACACACTTTGTGGTACTTGCAGTAATTCTATCTGGTAAAAACAGAACTTTCCCTTTTATTATTCATGACCCGTGCTTAAAAGAAAAATGTTTTAAGAACATAATATAATTGCAGTTTTCATCATTAAAGAAGCATTTTCAGTTCTATTGTAGTTGACATTATATATAACACATAATTTTTCATTTCAGGTAAACATAATTGCATAATCAATACTGATATTTTTTTGTTAAAGCCATATACTGAACTACTTACGTTTTGCTAAAGGAAGAGGCTTTTCATGCCCTATGAGAATGATATTCTCCAATAAATAGCCCCACGGTGAGAATGATATGGTTAAAAATCATAACTATAATCATAATTAGTTAATAACCAAAAAAATTAATATTTCGTGAAACGCAAGAAAAATTATATTTTTGTTAACTTTTTTTTGTCGGATAGAGTGTGGGGCACACCCCCGATATCCGACAAAAAAATTAAAATTTCGTGAAACGCAAGAAAATTTATATTTTTGTTAACTTTTTTTTCGGGTATGGGGTACCCCACCCACCCCTCTCCCCCGGTATCCGATCAAAAACATTAAAATTATTATTTGTGATTTTTTGCGAAAAATAATTTTTACAATTCTTAAGGTTATTTTCGGTTATACGATCTAACCATAATCGATTGGGAAATTTTTCGGTTACAGTTATGGTTACGGTTATTATTAACTGGTTATAATTATGGTTACAACCTAAATCAAAACAATGGTTATGGTTATTAACCAACTATTCCCAAGCGTAGTCCGGTGTGTACATGGAATGTATTAACTGGAGAATATACACCAATAAATATAATGATCCTATTAATTAAGTTTGTTGATTTAGTGCCAAGGAATCAAGTTGTTTGATATGCCCAGGATTGAATATTTATTATGCATTGGCATTTTTCACTTATAAAATGTAGGCATTATTAACATCTACAATCACTCATCTTCCTTTACCTGTGAATCTCCAGACCAAGAAAACTCTGCAATCTACATCTATTCTTGTATGACAATGGCTAGACTCTTTGTGATACTTGCAGTGATTTTATCAGGTAGAAACAAATATTTTCCTTCCATCACTAAACAGTGGAAACATAAATGTCTGCAGAACTTTTTTTTTTTAATATAGAACATGAACAACTGAATTTTCTCATCATTAGTGTCTCTGAAATTTGATGAATCATTTACATTTTTGTTCAATGCAGTTGTGATGATGGCTCATGCGGATCAGGCCAAGTGTGATGTAGCACATCCTGAAATCGACTGTCGGGTTGGGGATCAGTTATGCTACGATTTCTGTGTGAAGAAATATGGGTGGTATGGAGAATGTGTCTTTCCTCGAGGGGTTCCTACATGTAATTGCAAGACTTGTCCTCCTAAACTTCCAACTGCCTAAGCCATTGAAATGATAAATTCTCATGTAACCACAATTGATTTCCTCAGCCTTAAGTGATAAAACTATAGATAAATTGTCTGCAAATGGTTAAAGTTTCTCATATTGCGCAGTTCTTATTACTTTAAATAATTTCATACGCTTCATATATCCGCACAAGTACTTGAGGTTATTTCAACTATGATTCACTGGGTGGAAAAGCCTTAGATCCCTTTTTTACACATGCAACACATAGGGTTCATATGTGATCATGGTGAAAATTTAAAGGATAAATGCAATACAAGTGAAACAACAGAAATTTCAATACTGAAATCCGAAGGAGAACTTCCTCAAAAAGGAAGGACTAAAACTCGACTCTACAAAATGGAACAGGAACCAAAGAAGAACCAACGAGCAATGGTTCTGGAACAGGAGACAAACCGAAAATGTGATTCCGGTTCCAAATTAATTGGAACAGGAGATTTTAACTGCCAGTTCCGCGGTTCTAATTCCTCCCTGATTCAGTTTGTCCAAACAAATCTATCTCAAAATTCTCCACTCTAATTTTTTTCGCCCAAGATCCAATTACATTCTCGAACTCGAAGTCTCCCCCATTCTACTAGTATTGAGCAATAATCTTTCATTAAAATTTGAAAGTGCTAATATTCTATTAGAGTACTTCTTTAGCCTTTTCTATCATAGCTTTATATGATTAATAAGGCTTTATTCTTCGGTGAACATAATTGAATTGAATCTATTGTAGTATAAAAAACTATTAAGCAAATCCAAACTCAAAATAAATAAGTTTACAGATGAAAATAACATATCTAAGTGAAACTTGAATAAACAAAATAAAATTCTCACTCAACTACTTTGGCCCATGAAGGTTGTCCAACCACATAGGGCCCAACTGGCTAAGGGTCCTCAAAATATTCTTAGTTAATAATAAATTGTTGTTTTTCCTAAATATTTTACATTTAATTGTTCTCCGAGTGGAGGGTGTTGTATTTTAGAACTTTGAAATTGGTGTTCAAACTCCTTTCAGGTCTAGGTTGTTCATTTATTTATTTTCTGTCATCTTTCATTCAAATATTAATTTACAATTTGGGCCACACTACATTTGGGGCTGGTAGTCAATCATTATTGAAGAATTATTTTCACAATCCCATAATAATTGACATATATAATTTCATTTATACTAAGAATCACTGCATAATGCATATAGATTATCTATGTAATATTTCATTTATGGGAGCATACCAGATTGAATGCATAATATCTGCAAAAAGAATATTTAATTTATATGGTATGCATGGATTATGTATACAAGATTACAGGTTATTCACCTATTTAATTTATATGGTATGCATGGCTTTTGTATACAAGATTACAGGTCATTCATCTATTTCATTTGTGGTACGCATGGATTATGTATACAATAACTCATCACTTGTAAATTTCCACACTAAGAACACTCTGCATTCAGCTCTTCCTCCTGTGTGACATTGGCAAGACTCCAGATTTTACACCTATTGGTCTTGCAGTGATTTTATCAGGTAAAAATATAAAAATTCTCCTTCTATTACTAAACATTGATAAAAGATAGTAACTGTTTTCAGGACATAAAATGATTTGCACTTTCTTTTCCAGTGGGAATGCTAGCTCCTATAGCTAATGGAGAATGCTTCGAAATACATCATGAAATTCTTTGCGAAGGCGGGAACCCTGATAAGTGTTCTGCTTTCTGCAACCAGAAATTTGGTCCCTCCACCACAGTACAATGCCTAGAAGCTTTTGGAGTTGAAGGTCCTTTCTGCGTTTGCAATGACTGTCCTAAGCCCTAAGCCCTAATTCGCATACTTACGAGGACAAATATGATTGATAGGCAAAACAGTATTTTATAGTATTTGAGTTGTTTTTTGCAACAATGACAAAATTGTTTCTCTCTTGTGATCTTAATTCTATGCTATTTCATGTACTAATCCTAATTAAGTTTCATGTCATCATACGAATTAAAATACTGGAGAATTATCCAGGACACTTGGGCAGTAATAAGTAATAACATCAAAATCTGGGAGACTAATAAGCCATAAAAGAGATCAAGAGATTTTCCAGTAAATATTTTATGTACTGATGTTAAATCATTATAGAAGCAACAGAAAACTGCACTTGAGAAAAACATACCCTCCTCCGCGCGTGATATATTTCACAGTACTTAAACAGCATGATCAATAAGACAAACGAATTGAGAATAGCTTTTCACACTCTACAATTTAACTTTTGCATACCGGTATATTACTTTTTTTTTTTGCATTTGCCATGAGAAACCAATCTTCTGCTTGAGATCCTGAAGAAAAACAAACAAATTTCATCAGTAAACACTCAACTGAGTATATGCCAGTTTACTTGATCTGGTAGTACTTAGATCAAGGGTCATTCGCCTGACCAATTTCAAGCAACAATTCCTTGATTGGAAGTCTCATGTCTTCCAAATTAGCAACTACTATCTTATGCTGCTAATACACGATAGCCAAGCCCTATAATTTTCGTTAATCTTATCTACTCCCACATTACCAATACACCTTGGTCTAAAAAAAAATAAACACTCATGTCACAAACCAAAACATAGAAACATCTTAAGGATCTTTGTCACTTACTCTAAGGCCTGGGTACCTTTACTGACCCTGTACTCTGATGTAATGTGCTCCAGATCAATGACATTGGACCCGGTGGTGTACATAGTAGAACGGCAAAAACGAAGCCCCCTGCTTGCTTTATTGCAGTTACAAAATTTATAAGATGCAATCAGCTTTAGAAAGTCACATATTTCAAAATGAAAACCACCCCATCTCAAGAGTTTGAAGTGCAGCAATCTCCAAAGTTCAAGACAGCTAGCATAAGTCAGCTACAGTTGAAAAAGCATTTTCACAATCCAGTCAGAATTGACTTTTATACATGATATCTTATATATGTGCACAATTTGTATATCTGCAAAGGGTACTTTTGTATAAAGGATGGTAAAGGAAAGCTAAAGTCACTTTTCTTCACTTTGCATATAGCAGCAAGTTGAGAGATAATGGCCAAACTCCAGTTTTTACGATTGTTGGTAGTTGTAGCAATTTTATCAGGTAATATAAACATATTCTCAATTCAACACTAACCAGTGCTAAAAGGTAAAAGTTTTGAGAACGAGACACAATTGCATTTTATCATGCAATGGGGGAAATTGCTCCTAAAATTAATGCAGAATGCTATGATATACATCCTGAAATTCTATGGAAGTGTGATAACACTGATAAGTGTCCCGCTTTATGCAAACAGAAATTTATTCTCTCCACAGCCCATTTCAATGCATGCAAAATTCAGACATGGCTGGTCCTTCATGCTATGTAATGCCTAGCCAGATTCCCCAAGATCTTCTTAATCTGTAATAATTACATTGCGTTGCACTATTGCTGACGTTAAGCAACAATGAAAATGATATCCTCATGTATCAGAATTCAATATAAGTTGCATATTTTCCCAGGGCAGAATAACATTTTAGCCGAGAAAGATGTTTGAAAAGGAACAAATGTATTAAACCATGGTATTGATAAATTTGTATGGAATCACGTAATGCTCCACGGGTTATTCTTCCATTACACAAAACATTTTAGCCAGTGAAGAAGCCAAGTCATGACTTCAAGCTTTCCATTAAATAAATCAGCAGGAAAATGATACAACATCATAGAAACAGGGTGCATTATTGAACTAATAGCAAATAATTCTTTCTCATACATACATTGAAACTCTTGTTATAGAATCATATATCGAAATTGCAAGTTACCGAAGATTGCAGGTCCTTGCACAGGTAAAGAAACAGGCAAATTCTAGTGATTGATTATGCTTGTACAGCCTTCTCTCTTGCGCAGCATATGTTTAGCCAAGACTTCCCTGGTGCTGCTGCCATCAGGATCAACTTGCTTACAAACATGTGCTTCATAGTCTGAGTCATGATGTATAGACAGCGCAACATCTGGATGCAATCTGTCACCACAGTCGATGATGATATTATGAAGCAAACAACAGACCATGATAATACTTGGTAATTTCCTCTTATCAGGTCTCCACATGACCTTATTAAGTATTCTCCAACCGCCTTTCAGCTGTGAAAATGCATTAACAGCCACCGACCTAGCACTTTCAAGCAACGAATTAAACTCCAACATGGAACCCGATAGTTCATCACCTTCACATGGATTTATAAGCCATGGGAGAAGAGGATAAGCAGCCCCTCCAACTATATATTCTCTAATCTCCTCCCCTTCAGATAACACAACATTCCCATTCAATCGTTTACCACTTTCACAAAGTTTATAAAACCCAGAACACTTCAACAATCTAGAAACAGGCATACCCCCAGGCCACCCGGTGACGATATCAAGAAACCGCGTATCAGAGTCAACCACACCTTGAACAAACATACTATAATTGTTGACTTGGTCACACCAATCATCCGAAGTTTGAACAGCTGGAAGAGTCATAACGATGTGTGTCGCGTCTATTGCCCCGCAACAGTTAGGTAACTCGGATAACGCTTCAAAACCCAACTTAACTCTTTCCATTCGAGCAGAATCAGGCCACTTGAGATGGTGCCTAGCACGCTCTTCCATCGCCTCAATAAACCTCCACGTCACCTGAGAAACAGTCGACTGGCCGACACCAAATGAGGCTCCAACAGAAACTTGGGACTCACCAGAAGCCAACCTTCTCAAAGCAATCGCGACTTGCTTCTCAACACTCAGAAGCCTTCCCTCTATGTTAATAAGCCCCGACGGCGGTCGAGATATAAGATCCTCTCTTACAAGAGAACATATGTACTCAAAAGTCTTCTTAGAAGCCCGAAAGAATTGCTTAAAATCTTCCTCCTCGTCATCTGAAACTGCATGAATAAGCTAAAATCCTTACAGCACTTGGTTCATTCAATCCAGTAACTTCTCGACTAACGCTATAAGATAAAGCTTAAAGCTTTACAGCACTACATTAACTCTTCATCCATCGGTACCATGTCAGTAATGAAACGGAGCTAAATGCCTTACAACAATGCATCAATCCAAATTAAAATCATCCAATGAAAGCAAATTGCATACGAAACTACACAGATACTATCAAATTGTTCAAACAATCCAAAACAAATGACACCCAATTGATTAATTTGAAGAAAAGGTGGATAATTTACATAAACTGATTGAATTCAAGAAGAAAAGGTGAAGTGGGAAATTCGAAATCGAACCTGGGTTAGAGGAATTCTTGTTCCAGAAAATATCCCACCACTCAGTATCAATGGCTTTGTTGTCTACAGGAGCAATTTTGGAGCTAGTGCTAGTGTTCTTCTTCTTCTTCTTCTTCTTCTTAAACTTGTTGGAAGAATCTTTCTTCATTTTCTTGAATTTCTTCAAAGGGGCCATGTCCCAAACTAGTGAACAAGAAGATGAGAAGTCTACTGTTTGGACTTCGATGTAAACGCAGTCGTATCAAATCATATGAATTCCCCCCTTCACCACAGGGTTACTATACAAGTAGTGTTCGGTGTTCGGTTACACACTTATTTGGCACGTAAAACTTTAACTATGCCGAAATTGTGACGTCTTAATTTCAATTTTTAATATAATATTATAAATGTTTCATGTTCGATATAGAAAATTCAATTTCATTATAAATTTATGTAACTAATTATTATAAATTGATTTTTTAAGTTTTGTGCTAGATGTAGATTTGTTTCCTCAAAAAATCACTCAGTGTATATATGTGGATTGAACAAATAAGAACATAAATAAATCTAAATCTTAACTTAGAGTGAACTCAACTTTTGTTCAAACACAGGTAAATGCAACTTTATCGTGCATATACACACTCACAATTCACATGGGTATCGATATTTTCCTTTCTTTTCGAATATTTTGTTATTACTATTAGAAAATAACAACATTTAAAGATTGAGATTAAAATCATTAACATGGCATTAAAATTATCATTTGAATGGGATTTTGGTGAAATTGTGTTTAGAATTGAATTAAAATGGGGTGTCTAAAGTGTATTTTAGGCCAAATCACTGTTCATCGAGCCAAATGGAACGATTTAAATGCTTAAACAACCAGCGCCTAAATTCATAACTGAAATATCAATTTAGGAAGATTAATTTCCAAGCAAAGTCATTCATATACACAATATCGTACTAAACAAAACTAAAAAAAATGATTCAGGTGTTTGTCACCAACATTCGAGATTAATTAAAAACCATAACACTTTCTAGCTGAGACTGTAACATCTAGTCTATTCATAATACGCAACCCTGCCAATGGTTCTTCCAAAGAGAAAGATGACTTGAACCAACACATACGGAATTCTCTTTTGGTCATCGGTCCATCTTTACTCCGTCCGTTCAATTCATATTTTGGGCACGATGTAGGCATGTCGCAATACGTAACGAAACAAAAGCATCTATAGCTCCACTCCATATTCGACTTGATGTTCATCAAGATTCTCCGCGTCCCACTTGCTTAGAGTCACCTTCAACGGCTTCGCCATCTCCTTTCCAAGAACATCCTTAGCCATTCTTTTGAGCCCAATACACTTTCTATTGTTCGCAAGATCGTTGATATCCTCATGAATTCCCACGACCAAACCATGATGAGCATACAACTTCTTCACATCATCTCCTACTCCAATGCCACAGTAACGGAGATGAGGATCCTTGAAGAACTTATGTAAACTTTCTGGAATTTTGTCGAGATGGAGTAGCTGGACTATCAAACAACAGTTTAGCACACAAAGCTGCAACGTTGCAGTAGAGTGATCTTTTCCAGGCTTCAAGTTAGGAAGCCACTCAATATCAAGTCCAACGAGAGCACCTCGAGCTAGACGCAACATATTAGTAACTCCATATATCCAATGATTGATATGAACAGATGACTTCGCGATGGTGACATGTATGTCATCATCGTAGAACTTCACGTGTTGAAATCCTGGGCGTTACACATCTCTTGGGGTTTGCACAAAAACTGGAGGAGGGATCGGGGTCGGAACAATAGGATAATGAATGGGATGAAATTGAACGTGGGACGACATTGTTGTTGACTGTAAAACTGTGAATGAAAAGTATGGAGAATTAATGAGGAGATGCATAGTTACACATATTTCCTGGTAGTAAGTGTATTTCCATAATTAACACTAAGAAATGCATTTCCTAATTGGAATTGTTGATGTGTTACCATAATTTTGACTACATGATATCTAGAGTCTAATATATAATTGGACGAAGATCTCGGTTACCATATTTAGAATTAGATAATGATCTATGTATTAAGCTACGATAATTGTAAATTTGTTATATACCATATATGTATCTCTGTTACCATAATTAACATTAAGCTACCATAATTGCATAATTGACACAAATGAAAATCTATTATAAGCGCGTGTCCCTAATAAGTTATTTGGTTTGGGCTAAGACTAATTGGAAAATACATTACCATAATTAATATTACAATATATATATAAGTCTATATTATATTATTAGAGTTGTACAATTAAATATTTAAATTAAATTCATTTAGAGTTGTAAATTCTCTCCGAAAGAAGTGAAATCTTGCATAAAGCTAGAGAGTTTCTGCAATCTGGAATGGTAGAGAAAAGTTTATATACAAACTTAATTGGACACGATAGGATCGTACCGCTGCATCCTTGATTTCTACTTTTCAATATATATTATATAGGGGTCGATATAATTCCATGTCATATAAATTATCTAACATAAATAATATTATCAATCAAATAACTCCAGATGAAAAGGTTATCAATCAAAATATAGAGATTAAATTTGATGTAATCTTGACATGCACTAGGAATTTAGGAAAAGTTCAACAAATAGTGCCAATCTTAAAAGAAAAAATGAATCTTTTTATATGACTAATGAACAAAGTGATAATCAATCTTAGCACTGTGTGTTTTAGGACAGATGACTCTGCAGTAGCATGTAGGTTGTGGCACTTGGGAAGAGATTGCGCAGATTCCTTGGACGCCTTTTTCTTTGCAGTAGAGGATACAGTAATCGTCGTCTCCTGTATTACAACCCGGGATATCAGGGTGTGGTTCGGCACAATACTTCTGGCCTGCTACCATACCTGATGCACAAACATACAGATATGTCAGCAAAATTTGCAAAGCTGCATTGTGGACATCTCCTGTTGTAGTAATTGTCCAGAGTCTTTCGAAGGTGGGAATGTTAACGAAACCTTAACCATATACAAATGGATTATGACACCAAGAACTGAAAGATGAATAAAAGTGCCATTTTTCCTGGAGAGTAAAGTTGCTTACCTGATAAGAGAGCTGCAATGACCAAAATGCAACAGGCTTGGGATAAGGCCATTTTTAGATTGGTGTCTTGTTCTTGAGTTTGGATTGATATGACAAGTAAGGATGGTATGAAGCTCACTCTAAGGTCACCTTTTATAGCCAAAATTAATTTGTTTACATGGAAGGTAACTATGATGCTCCTGCAATTGTGATGAACTTACAAATGTAGTAGAATAATTATAATATGACTGGTAAAATAATTATCCACTCATTCATCAGCATTGAGTAACCTTTGGCAGCTAATTAATGAGAGACCGGAAAGAAAAAATTTATGAGACGTTTGCAACACGTTCAACTTATTTTAACTCGGTGGCGTCTGTTTGCAATTTGTATTATATAGACTTATAGCTTATAGGTGACAGAAACAACTAAGTTTATAACAAACTTAGAGCAAATGATATCTTAATCAGTCTATTAAATATAACAAACTTGCAACAAACAATTTGTTAATAGTCTTTCATTACTAAAACTCAGGGTTACTGACTATTAAGCGAAGTGAATTTCTAGCCATCTTGTTTACAAATGCACCTGTTTTCGCATTCCCAATCAGTACACTAGATTTCGAGTACCACAATGAATGGTGAGGGGCGGTCATTGAACAATGAACACACCCCGTAGGTGTAGACAGCCTCGTAAGATCAGGCTCGGGCAAAACCCCTGTGTTTGGAGAGCTAAATGTTTCCAAATATGGTGACAAATATAGCACAAATTCGGCATAAAATGCTCCTCATAGTCGTCCCAGTAGACCGCCGTTAATATGCCTCAGCAATCATACCTTTAAGATTATATAAAGGAAAACATAAATGAAAACACACCCAATGGCCATTTATTTTTACTCGCTTCCTTTAAGCAGTAACAGTTTCTGAACATATACAGGCCGTGAAACTATTCTCAGTCGGAATTATCCCAAATGTACAGAAGATATTCCTAGTTAAATATGGCAGCAGAACAGACAGAAACATTAAGAAGAAGAGAGAAACTAGGCTACATTCGACATGTGTCTTCTAACACGTACATGTTATAACTCAATCAACTGTTGAAGGCTCAACGCATGCACAAAAAGGAGACTTTTTACGCCTCTGGCCTTTCCTTGCACCACCGTAGAGATAGTCTCTCAACAGAACTCTCCTTTTGGATTCCGACATTTTAGCTCTGCCTTCACTTTCACTGTCCAGTTTCAGCAAGACAAACTGTAATTTTTGTATCTCTAGCTGCAACCTCCCAATCTTTTCAGACATTCTTCGTGCCTGCTCGGATACTCTCCTCCTCCTGCCACTTTTATCTCCTTCCAAGTCAAATGAGGACTTCGCTTCAGAAAAAGAGCTTCCGTCCTCAACATTTCTCATTAATTTGCCATTCAGATCGAAGAGCTTCATGATGGCCATGTCAGCTTCCTCAAGCTGTCCTTTTAGAGCCTCACACTGAATAACAGCTTTTCCCCGCTTGTCTTTCTCAGTAACCCCAAGTTTCCTTTTCAAGTCCTGGACTGTAATCTGAAGATTTGCCAATTTCTGAACATCCGAGTCGAGCCTTTCAAGAACCTTCCTCTCGTTCCCTTCTGGTAGAGGCTCGGTGAATCTTTTAGAGATATCTAGCTTGTCCATGCTCAAATCCTTCAGTTTGTTGGAGGTGGGATACTCACCCTTGTTTTTCCTCATCGAGCTAACACGGCGAATTTCAGAAGTGTCAGAAATGGACGGAGTCCTGACTTTCTTCAACTTCCCAACAGTAAGACCAATGGCGCTATCTGGATCAGCAGTTTCCCATGATTCAATTGTTTGGTTGTCTATCTCAGAAGGTCCTCTTTTGCTTAACCCATAACATGAACCATCTGATACTTGATCAAGCATGATGTCCTTCGTTAAAGTTGCACACTCCACCTCGGTGATTTCAGAAGATGGCTTCCAGTTTCTCCCGTATCTTCTGCTCTCAGATTGTAACGACTCAAGTTGCTTAATTGAAGCATCAAGCTTTGTATGCAGATCCATGTTTTCTTCAATCATTGATTCTTTTAATTCTATTGCTGCTCTTTCAATCGCTTCAAGCCTAGTCCGGAGATCAACGAGATCAGAGAACGTAACTGACGTTGGCACTTTCTCATCTTCATTTTGAATGCTTTTATGTGCATTAGTGACTTCAGAACCCTGAAATATATAAACATTGTTAAAACCTCTCATATAGATTCTAATTTGAATACATGATTCATATTATTGAAAATAATAGTATAAAAGTTCATCTCTAGTATGGATAAATTTGCCAACTCTTTTATCGTATGGAAACATAAGGAACCCTAAACTGCCATGAAAGAATTTCCATCACACCCATGAAAGGATATTGGAATGACCGAATGAATAAATGATGAGTAAGCAATTTGCAACAATAAATCTCAATCCAAGTCATGTCAGTGGCAGTAGTATAAATTACCTCAACTTCCTCATTTTCAGGATATTGAACCTCGGGATGCATGATAGTATGGCTCTCCAAGGATGATATACATTCTCCCAAGGCTACAATCTCAGGACCATATGCAGCAAGTTGGATTTTGAGCTCTTCGTTTTCATCCATACAACAAATACATGTTTCCTGGAGCTCATAAAACTTCTGCTCGTAAAAAAGATGACCAACCATAGAGTACTGGAGTTGGGCAAATATCATAGCAGCCTCTGCCTCCAACTTGTTGATATCATTTATTTTCATTTCCATCTCAGACTGCAAGTGGTCATTATCTGCAGACAGTTTGATGATCTGAGTCTCTTGCATATCTCGGACGGCCTTAACCTCAGTGTGCTCTGTTCTGAAACCACCTAGAATGTTCTGTAACTCTAACTTCTCTGTCTCCCCAAGACTTATCTTCTGGTCTGCTTTCTGAAGTTCCAGCTCCATCTGATGCAACATGTCCTTCCCATTTTCAACCTCATATATTAATTGATCTTTTATCACAACAATATTCTTCATCTCATCCTCCGATGTCTGCAATCTCTCCTGGAGCTGAATATTTTCAAGATCTGATTCTCGCAATTTTCCCTCAGTCAAGCTTAATTTTTCCAAGAAGGCGGCATTCAAACCCTGAATGACATTGAACTTGTCATCAAGTTCTCTTAGTTCCATAAATTTCTCATTGGTGATGCTTCTAAATATCAAGGACAGGTTATCAAGAGCCACAACTTCGCCATGTAGACTGTAGTTTTCTTCTTCCAGAACATTATTCTTTTCCTCCGACAATCGAAGTTTGTCCATCAAAGATTTTTTCTCCCCGGTTATTTCTAACTTTTCTCTTTGCAATACCCGGCAAGTATCTTGCATATCTGTTAGCTTCCAGGTCAGATCATCAATCTGGTTTATCAGTGCTTCCTTGTTGCAATTTTCCTCCCTCAGTTTCAGCTTTAAGTTTTCATTCATGCCAAGGACTGTAATGACCTCACCCTGTGACGCCAATAGCTGCTCTGTCCTGAACTTCAACTCACGCTCAATATCGGAACTTTTCAAATCGAGATTTTTTGAATCCAAATTCAGTTGCCTGACCCATGAAACAAGAACCATCAATTCAACAGCCAGCCTTTGGTTTTCATCTTCCGCTCGAGACAGTGACTCTTTCAAAATTTGAATATTACTCAACAGCTGCATGAAATTAGCCTTGTCTCGTTCAGTTTCGTCATTGCTTACATGTTCCTCAAAAATGTCGAGCGCCTTCAGTAACTGAGAAGCCCCAAGCCTCAGACTACTAGCTTGGTCACACAAAGATCTGATCTCAACTTCTTGCTCAAAGTTGTTCTTCTCTAGCTGCAATATCTTCTTTTTTGACAAGCTGCCCTCCTCCAAGAGTGTCTTATTATTTACAAGGATAGACAAATGATTTTCTGCAAGTTCTTGGGAAGTCCTCTGAAGGACAAACATCTCAACTTCACCATATATGGCATTATCTATCATTTCATCAAGTTCTTTCCTTCTCCACTGACATTCTCTCTGCAAACTATGAACCTCGGTTTCTAGGCCAGTGAAACGTGCTTCACTGATCTGAACATAACTGGCATGTTCTTGTCGCTCTGCATCCAAACAAATCTGCAGTTCTTCAACTTTGCGCAGAGTTGATTCTTTCTCTTTCTCCAGAGTAGCACACCTCCCTTCCAGTTCCCCGTAAATCTTCCCCAGATCATCCAGTCTAATCCGTGTGTTCTCCAGCTCAGAAGCTATACCATCCTTTTCGCTGATCAGACTGGCTTTCTCACACACGAGCAATTGGCATGAATCTTCCAAGATTTTTGTCTTGTCTTTCAAAGCTTCAAGTTGGATTAGTGCATCGGCAAGAGAATTTTGCAGAACTGTGTTATTCTTCGAAAGTGTTTCCACACTCTTGCTTGTTTCCTGCAGCTGTAACTCGAGAGTAGCTTTCTCATCAAGAAGAGTGGACTTCTCTTCCAAAAGAGATCGACAAGATTGCTCCAATGTCTCAATCGTCCCTCTAACAGCCTCCAGTTCTGCATTCAAATCGGATAGAGAGTTCTCCAAGATGGAATTTTTTTCAAGGAGCTGCTCTAAAATTACCAGCTTTTCCAACAGAGCTGCTTTTTCACTGCTTTCTCTATGGCAAGTTTCTTTCAGCTTCGAATTCTTGTCCTGTAATTCCTGCACCGACAGCCTCAAAGAATCTGGGTGCAAGCCTACTGCTTCAACCTGGTCCAAAACTGAATGGTGTTTCTGGTTCAGATTATTTAGTTCTTCTTTCAGGCAATATATTTCTTGCTGCAGCGCATTTCGTTGGTCAGTTCGGAGCTCAACTTCCTCCTCCAGTTTTCCCCTTGAATCTTTCAATGAAGAAATCTCAGTTTGCATGTCCTTGATTGATAAAGCAGAAGCTGCATTCACCTCATCAAGGTGCTTATTCTCCTCCTTCACCTTTACAACTTCATTTTGCAAATTTTGAGTATGACTCTCCGCAACTTTCAGAAGTTGAGCCCTCTTCTGCAGTTCTGAACCCATAGATCGCAACTCTTCTTGAGTTTGAGCGTGCAAATGCTGCAAAGTTTGGAAAGCAGTTTCAGCCTCAACAAACCGCAACCGTTCCTCCTGTACACAAGCCCAGAGTCTTCCCAGCTCCTTCTGCTTCTCAGTGAGCTCCTGAGTTTGAGTTCCCATCTTCAACATTAAAGATTCCATCTCGGAGTGAAGAGACCGGTTTGATCTCTCTAACAAGAGACATTGTTCTTCAGCACCCTTTAATTTGGATACTCCATTTTCTATCTCCAAATTTAGGCGTTTGGCCTCCTCCTCAGCACTTTTGAGTTTCTGCTCTAAACTGGAGATAGTTTTCAAGCACTCGTCGTATTGCAGATCCAAAGCTTCTTTTTCCTCATTCAATTTGGAAATTGTTTGCTTCAGGTTTTCGACTTCACTTTCAGCATTTTCGGCTCTTTCTCTAAACCTTTGAGCATCTTCATCAGTGAAATGTAATTTGTTCTCCAGGCTTGATATCATGTCCAGAGATCCCATGTACTGATTGAGAGCCTCATCTTTTTCAAGAGCTAATTTTTCTAGTTCACCTTTCAAGGATTCCACTTCAGTTTCTGCACTACTAGCTCTTCCATCAAGTTTGTTGGCATCCTCTTGGAGAGAAGCGACAATACTCTGTAGGTCAGATATCCTGTCTAAGGATTTTTGGTAGTCATAAAGCTTAGCCGCCTTCTCGGATTCATGTTTGGCCAAAGCTTCCTTCAGGATGACAACTTCATTTTCAGCTTTGGTTGCAGAATCATTCAGAAGTCTGAAACTTTCCTGGGTTTTAGAGACCTGAGACTCAAGCTCGGATAGTCTGTCCAAACTCTGTTGGTACTGAGCAAGTCCAGCTTCCTTCTCAGCTTCGAGTTTAGCAAGAGCTTCTTTCAAACATCGAATCTCCTCAGATTCACTTGCTGGATCAGCTTCTGACAAATTTCGATCCTTGATGTGATTATTACCATTGCTCCGTTTACCTTCTGTCTCCTCCGCCTCGTCAAAATTAAGGCCCTTTCTTACCCGGTCAACATGTCCAAACGAATTGTGAAACTGCTTTGAACTTCTCCTTCTTGAGACAGAATCGTACTCATCAGTGAATTCTCCGTCCTGTTTGACAGAATGAGAATTAGATGAAGGCTGAAAGCTGAAACCATAAGTAAGATATTGCGACGGATGGTTGAATTAATGATATATCACGAGAAGCCATGTAGTTCAAAATCATCAAACACACCTTATGTATATTAACTTCATTGGTTTTGTATATTCAAGCAACTTCAAGATCTTTAATATTTAATTTCAGTTATAATACGTACCAGGGTTTTAGGGTCAGTCCCAGGAAGAGAACTTATGGGAGAATCATCAGCAAACATCGGGTCTTGATTCGGGAAATGTTCAGCCATTGTACGATGGGCGTGACGAATCACGCCAGTTGCATGATCATACCGTTCAGCCAATGCGCGATAAGCCCTATAGAATTCCTCAACCAGTTTCATAAGCTCTGGACGTTTCTTATAGTACATCTCTGCTCTCCTCGCGAATGAATCTGCATCTCCCTCTAGTAGCTTTATCATTCCTTTTACTTGGGTATCCATATCTACAAGTGCACAAAAAACAGATAATTCAATACCAAAAACCGACTAGGATATGAAAAATTGCATGTATCAAATTCACATATTCGGCAAAAGAAATACCAATTTCTAACCAACTTGATGACCCTGAATATCAGCCAACATTCGGATAATTCATTTTACAGAGGGAAGTCTCATATAATTTAGCGGATCTTGAATGCACGCAAGTTGGTGACTAAATGACTGATATATGTGGTGTCATTGACCATCTAATTCTAAATTTCTCCATCTTGAATGTCATAAAACAGAGAAGGCAATAGATAGAAGAAAAATGTAACCATCATATAAGTTTACAAGCAGTAGGTATTTGATTTTACAGGTGCGGCCCTAATTGCTAACATGATGATGAAAGCTCAAATTCATCAGTTGTACTTAAATCTAAGAATACTCCAAGGCTTGGATTTCTTACTTATCACACTATAACAACTTCCAATGTGAGTCCATAAAAGAAATCTAAGTAGAGTCTAGCACGCGGAATCAGCTACACACACAGCTTAATCCATTTTTGTGTTCAATCAGAAAACAGAAGGCCTCTTTCACTAGCAAAAACAAAATGAAGAAAACTTATAATTCATCAAATACGCTTGTTGTTATGAAGATTTGGTTGGTTGAGGATAGTTTTGCAAAGAAAAAATTACAGAAAGTTAATTCAATGGATGAATGGAAAGCCATCACCACTGGCGAAGAGATTTAAGCTTAAACTTGATCACCATCATATCTATGAGCAGCAATCAGGACTACTTGAGATCATCCCAAACAAAAACATGATGATGCACATACAAAACAAAAACTATTTGTCTCGCATTAAAAGACACAGCAAAATCATTATAGAGCTTTCTAGTGAGAGATACCTGTAAGGTTTTCCTTGAGCCATTTAGAGTTTTTGGGACTAATATGACTATCCCACCACCAGGAGTACATTCGCCTAGAATCTGAATGCGACAATTTCGCCATTCACGTGCTAACAAATCAACAACTCTACCAGTATCAGCAGCAGCAGCAGCAATATAATCCTCCAGGTAAAAACAGTCTAATCAGGGTAATGATTAATGAAACCAGCAGAAATCCAAACCGGAGAATAACTTCAAACACTCAATTCAACACTAATACACAGAATTGAGCTCAATTCTCTCCTCTGCTCCTTACAACAGAAATATAAAAATCATTATCAGTTCATCACCATCCAGAGATCCTAAAAGCTGAAGGTAGCTGATGACATAAAATTGACATTCCAGTACCTGAAAAAGTTAAAACTAAAGTCTCAAAGTCAGAATATTTTATACATACACCGTAGTAGGTAGTAGCTGCTTCTACACACATTCATCAACAATAATTCACCTGATCAATCACACAAAACGAAACAAAAAAAGATCAAACAGAATAAATCGATCATAAAATTCACTACACTAATACTTCAGATCAGAAACTATCAAAAAAAAGCTCTACAATCATCGGGAGTTAGTGAACTGAGCAGAAACGAGAAACGAGAAACGATCGGATCATCATAATTGAAAGACGAAGAACAGCAACAACGGAGTAAAATCGGAAAAGAGAAGCTTACAGAGAAAGCAAGCAAAAGGTGGAAAAATCGCCGGAGAAGTGATGATGAAAGAGAAAGGGAATTGTTGGTGCTTTTTCTCAGTCTGCTTTTCAGCTAGCTCTCTTCCATCCTACTCACCAAATTTGCTGTTTACTTTGTCTTTTCTCTATTTTCAAGCCATTTTCATCATGTTATTTATGATTCGAATTGTTTTTTTAACAGTTAATATTTGATAATTTGATTGTTGGGTTTATTTGTTCTAATAATGTGTCATTGATGCGCTGTGATTTGCTGACTATTGAACACAATATTATGTAGGTAGTCATAAAAATGAGAAATGACAATTTTAAAGCGACTTCAACTCTTCCTGTGTCCAGTGTTTCACACGTTGCCTTTCTGTGCAAAAAATAGTATCTTTATGGTGTTCAACAATTCTTTATTTTATTGCTTTGCCAAATGACAATATCGTCCTTGGGATTCTACATCTTGCTTTTTTCCTTCTTCTCCGATTTGATTCCCTACCGTGGTAGGATTATAGTAGAGAATGCTGTTTTAACGGGTCGTTTGCGTCCGATATGGTACATTGATTCTATCCTAATTAAATTGCTTCAGTTCCTCGTGGAAGTAACCTTTGTCCAAGGAGTACCCCAAACTAGGCGCGTAAGGATTGAATATTTGTTCATTTAATACAACTAATCCACAACGGTTTAATATGTACATTAAAAATTATCAGAATAATGTGACGGTTCGCAAGGTCAAGATTTAATCAAGTTAACTTGTTAAAAAAAATAAGCTACATAAAAAGTTATCAGCTACCAACTAACTTTTCAACTAGTGCTAAACAGAGTCTAAGTTATTTTTAATAAAAAAAGAAAAAAGAAAATCACAGAGCCCCATACTAAGCACAACCTTTATGAATTTTTATGACGGTCCCCTCTAAAATTATTTTTTACAATTTAATCACTAATTGTTATGACATTTTTCTTCCATTTGAGGTCAAAGATTATATACTTTTTTGCTTTTGAAATCATTAATTCTTATAATGTAAGAGTGTGTGTATCTAATATGGAATCTCGATTTAAAAGATATGAAAATTACTTTAATTAATTGCAAGATAATATATAGGTGCATATTTTATTTAAGGGAGAAATGGAGCTAATTATTCAAAGATCGTTTACACCACATATTTGGTCTGTGGTCAGACTTTGATATAAAACAACCAAGAAATATTTTAACTACATTATTACTTTTAAAGAGTACTAATACATATTTTAGTCGAGGCACGAGGGTGTCAAATGAGACTGCATTACTTTAACAAAAGTGGTGGGGTGGGTTGTGCTGGGTGGCTAAGAGTAGCTTGGACGGTGGGGCTGAAGGGCCCGCCGTGCCGTCGGCATCAACCAGAGGATTGGGTCGTTTTTTTCAGTCCCACTCTCCCACCCACCATTGTGCTTCTCTTGCCTTTACTTCTCTACTCAAATCATTATTTTGTTTCTTTGCAGCTTACATACAAAACACATATATAATGTGTAACGTACCATTCACAATTCTGCAATCATATTTTATGGAATATTTTAAAACAAATGTTAAATCGAAATTAACAATTATTCAGACAATTGCATATACATATTTTTGAAAGATCGAATCAATAAACACAAGTTAGGCACAACCAATGATTCATTATTATTTGGTCTCGATTTAACGTCATACATTAATATTTGATTATATTAATCAATATATTCTTTTTCAATTTCATAAATACATAGTTTATTAGTTCGAATAATATATGTGACTCAAGGTGGTACCCAAAAAATTGATACTCCCTCCGTCTCTTCAAACTTCATATATTAGGTTGGCGCGTAGTTTTATGCGAAAAATTAAAGTAACGATAAAAAATAAATGTGGGAAAGGTGTACTTTAAGTGGTAAAATGTTTAATTTTTGTATAAAGTTGAGATTGTTTATTATTTATTAGTGATGGGATAATTTTTTTTTTAATAATATATAAAATCTGATGGAATAAGTAAAAATAATAAATGTGTGAATTTGTTTGGAAGTGGGGTATATTGGTTTTTACGGAAGAAGTATACAATGTCCTGATCCCATATTTGCACTTGGGCAGCCAATGATTCATGGCCGCTTTCATCATTGCATGCTTCTTCTTTAACCGTTCGGCGTATGTCTAATTAAAAACTTGGAGCCGATTGTTATAGAATTTGAATGGGCATTTGGATAAATTTTGATGAAATTGTATTTGAAATAAAATTAAAATTGGGGTATTTAAAGTGTATTTTAGGTCAAATTATTGTTCATCGAGCTAAATGAACCGATTTGGATGTCATGCCAAACAGCCCCTTGGTAATTTGAGATTTATTAGTTTCTCTAATCATGCAATTAGAAAACTATATTACGGATTCACTTGAAAAATCAAATTAGTATTCATTTATCAATTTAGTATGTTAAAGTATTATTATGCCAATACTTCTATATAATTTGGTATACATAAATACACAATATATTATAATAGTTACCCACTTATAGCCAGTATAGCCAAACAAATCAGGTTATAATTATCTTGTGTTGGTCTACGTAATTCCTTCTCATAATTATTTCCTTCATAAAACAATTCTTGACTCGAGATGTACTGATTGCAAGTGGTTAGTTGAAACTTTATATATTATGGCATCAAAGTCAAGTAAGCTAGTGTATTGAATTTATGACATTAATGTGTTTCATCCAAGTTGAAGAATAAGGTTGTATTTTTGAGATTTACCAAATCGAAGTGAACTGAAATAAGGTATAAATTATAATTAAGCTGAATTAAATTGAACTGAAATAATTTTCAGTTGAAAAGAACACAATCTAAGTTACAATAAACAGTAAACATAACTTAGTCCTTCAATAACGTGCATATTAATTCATTCATATATTAATAATAATCACGTAGTGTCATTTGATTGATATGTTTAATTTCATAGTAATATACATGTTCATTTATCCTCGTCAACATGTAGTCCCGAAAAGGTTGTGATGGCTTTTTACGATAAAATATTAAATAACTTGATTATATCAAATATGTTAACTTTATATTTTTTATAAATACTTAATTTTATTAAATATATAACCAGCAAGTTTTAAAACAGTATAAATTTAATTGTATCCGTCTTCAAATGATGATCATGTAAAAGACGTTTATGAAAGGAGAAAAAAAACAAATGGTTGTTAACATGTGTGACACGTGATATGTTGGCACTGGTTCCTGGCTAGTCAAACTAATACTATTGTGCATTCCTTTGACAAGGTACTCGAAAGATGACAAGTTGAATTCCCCCACATGTCATGTGGTAAGAGATGACAAATCGATATTTAATTTATCTTTAAGTTGTTTATCTTAAATTCTAAAATTCGTTTTCAATTGACTAAAGTTTGACTTATATAAATTGAAATCAATCTTTATTATTGAGACTTATACTTCGTTTCGTTCTGTACAATTTAATTCAGCTAAGTTACAATTTATATTATTATTTAAATTGAATTTTAGTTAAAGTAAATATAGACGTACTTATGTAATCGACGAAAGAGTCAAACATAGAACTTAATTAAATGTGTACTCTATAGTCTATACTTTGTTCTTCATAATTCCATCTCCTATTTTAAAATTGATTAAACAATCTTAAAATTATCTATTTCATTCTTTTTTCAGATAAAAAAGCGACAAAAGAAATGTACACAACTTACTCGGACTGAACGGATCGGATAGAGTAATATGTAACAAACTCCACATATAAAGTCTTTTGGTTATTAAAGGATGGTAATGCGTCCATACCTAACCAGATACTTGTTAAAGAAAGACCATTCACTTTCATGGTATATATGTATGGGAAATTTCGCACCAGGCACAACTGTTGTAGAAATTTAAAAAAAACGATCAAGGAAAATGAAATGTTTGTAAAAAACAACCTGAAACTGTATCATAGTGTGCAAATGATATAGTTTTCACACATAAAATTATATATTTAGCGTGACTATATATAATTTTTTGTTGTATCATAGAATGCAAATAATACGATCGTCGTTTTAAAAAAAAAGAATTAACATGTTACCTGCTCATAATTCTCCATATGTATGTAGTTGTGCGGAGACCAAGCTACTATGGTTTCTTGCTGGGTTATATCCATGAAGAATGGTAAATGGATTGAATTGAATAATTAATGGACAAAGAATTGTAGTCCAAGTGTTATTCGGGCCCAAATAAGCAAAAGTCACAACATCACATGGCCAGTTCATTCAGTATAGCGGAAAAAGTTAGGCATGCAATGAATGCAATCAAGTTCAAATGCAGATTGTGGTTAGACCATTGCGTCGTCGTCTATTTTTCTAAGGTGATAATGTGTCGTCACTACGTCATAATTTTATTTTAATTTTTATAATTTTTAATTTTTATTTAAATATTATACATATTATAAGATTATCGAGATGTTGAAATAAATAAAATTATATTTTTTAAAGTTATTTTATAATTTATTAAGGTTCAAAATTTAAATTTTTTTTTTATTTTGCTAAAAATATATTTAATATATTATAATAGTGTTTAGAAGTCGAAATTAATACAATTGTATTTTTAGAGGCTGTTTTACAATTTTAAGTTTAATTGAGAGAGAAAATGAGTTCGAGATGGAATGATCCAAAAATAGTCGAGATTGGTATCTATTCGTAGATCTCAAAGAGACAAATCCGTTGGTAATTTTTATATATTTTTTACGTTTATATTTTTTGAGTTATTTGCATTTGAAATTGAACAAAATATAAAAAGGTAAAAAAAAAAAAAGGATGCCACTTGGCATCAGCGCTGCCAAGCACGCGCCTCACGGCGCATTATTAGCATACCACTGGACGTGCAACGGCGCGTTCATTGTGGCAGGTCTTATACACCGTCTCTTGTAGTGGTGTTTTTCAAGTCAAGCCGAGTATTTTAATATTCAAGCTTGAACTCAACCAAGCCGAGCTTCGGGTCGTTAACAAAACGATAAGAAATTATAATTTATTAAAATAATTACTCTTAACCAGCATTACCGAGCCAAGTCGAGTTTTACCGAGCCGAACCAAGCCGAGCTCTCGGTAAGACTCGACTCGAAAAACAACGCTGACTCGAAAAACAATGCTAACCTTTTAACGTTTCAACTGCACTTTCAATGTCTCAAATAATATCGCGGATGCACAAATCACATCATACCGCACACATTAAGTGTCACGAACCACCTAGCTCATAAGTTAAAATGCTCAAACCAAGAACTTTTAAGTATAAGAACCTTAATAAATTCGCAGAAAACGCAGGAGCAGATGCACATAATTACACTTTAACAGATCTGCCAGAATTACAACATTATGGTTTCCCAAAAGTTAATCCCCAACTATATCTAGAGTATAGAGAAAGTTGGAAACAATAGCATACTTAATGTTCAATGTCAGTACAATAATATAGTGTTCTATTCAATCATTTGGCTGAGTTGTTTTTCCTCTCCAATTCAATGGGAAAATGCATACTCTTAGACAAATTGTCTACGCCAGCAAAATATCGCTACATCCTTCCTTTGTAAGTCGTCAACCGGACATAACTTCACAGAAATGCACCACCTTTGTAGCACACATACCCTATTGAGGAAGCACTGGAGGTGCAATTGTGCGGGTATTATATGATGCGCAATGGCTGCATTTCTGCCCAATTATATGAAAGTACACTTCAGTCGTGTCGTTGCAGTCATTACAAAGAATCCACACCTGTGAATCAAGAACCAGGTCCAATTCAATAACCGAGAGGTTTAATCAAATTAAATACTATATTGTTTAAATATTGAGAGGGAAGTCACCTTCTTGTGTCTATATTCGTCTGGCATGACAGTTGCCTCAATCTGTATGATCATAACATCGTTCAGTGAAGTTATTAACAATAAAAGTCCAAAACCTGTCCAGGCTAATATCTGTAAGAACTACCTCTTCGTCAATTTGTTTCCAGGTTCTGGACATGTCCATGATCGATTTTGAGCAGATAGGGCAGCAATACCTGTACACAAACATCAGTCAGTGATGATTACTTTAAGATGCAAACGAAATAGGGAAGCCACATCGTATGAAAAGTAGAATAAATTATTACTTCTCACGCTTTATCAGCTCATGGTAGCATTCGCAATGCATGGTGTGTCCACATTTCATGACGGTTGTATCTTTCAGGGAGTCGAAGAGATACTGCAAATGTTACAAGAGCAGTTTTTAAAAAAATCTCCATAAGTGACGAAACAAAAGCAGTTAAGAAGGATGAAAACCTCATAGCATATAGGACAGTGATGCCGCATGGAGTTCTCCACACACAAGTGATTATTACGCAAACCAATTGAATAACAAGAACCTGCCTCGATAAAATAGGTGAAATGAGTACGAACTCATACTAATACAAGCCCCAAAAGAAAAAATAGAGAAAAAACTTTCCCATACCACACTTCTTGCAGTGGAAAAAGTTCTCTCTTCCTCCAATCCTAAATGTAAAAGAAGAGGAAACAAATAAGTAAAACTCACAAGTAGAACAGACCATTCAGAGAAGTCGAGAATATCAAAAGGCCTATTGGACATCGACAAAACAAGATAAAAGGTATGATTCTTTTCTTGTCATGACCAACCTGCATATCCCACAGTCATGGCAATGAAAATGTCCTTTGTCGATCTGCAACGAAACAAGGACACTCATTAGAATTCAAGAAGGAATTGAAGAATGCATTTGCTCCTAGAGATTGTCTTAAACGAGTTGAATGCTAATTACGTCATCATCATAGAATTTGCATATTTCACAAAAATATTCTCCCATGTTAACACCGCAGTTCGTACAAACTCGTGCAACCTGGATCGAGGAAGAAAAATAGAATTAACCACTGTAAAGTGCAATTATAGATAGGAACTTGAAAACATTGAAGTCAAGAGGACATACTGGTTGTTCAGTGTCACAAACAGAACATATAACCTGCAATGTAAACGTGGATAACAGTTAGAATGAGTATCATGTATCTCGCAATTGTAACAGAGGGCTTAAGCAGAGAAGAGTACATTGCTTCTAGGAACATACATGTTTCACATCAGAACGTTCCAATTCATGCCGATCAAATATGATCCGCAGCATATTCTACACAGAGACATAAGAAAACGAAAAGATAAAAAAAGATTAATTCACATTGTAAACGAACATTTAGACCAACCAAATAATCTTTGATATCAGGTGAGCAAGGGGTGAAAAAAATGACATAGTACCGCAGCTTCGTTGTGACAATGACGACAATCATAGACTTCATTACAACATGGAGCTCGAATCTTGCACCGTCTCCTGTAATGCTTGCACCTACATATAACAAAATCCAACATAAGCTAATTGAATAAGATCGTCTGTCACACGCGATCCAACATAACTTGTAGCTAAAGACCACATATCACGTATCCGTAACAGAAACAAGGTAAAACACAATCCAACTAATCATTTAGCAACGTAATAAAATTTAGTTAGGATCTTTCAATTGACCGTGAAACAAGACAATTAGATCCATCAGTCACAAACAGAGTTCGAAATCAAATGCAAAAACAAGATCAATTCAACAGCCACAACTGAAAGTCTAAAGTACCACTCTACTTATTATTTGGAGATCTTGAATCCTGAATGTATTAAAAATTGATAAATCGGAGAAAAATTGACTTCTTAAGACCAAAAGAGGAAAGTTACATTTGGTCAAAAACCTGTTCATATTAATAACAAACTTAACTACCAAAATGTACAACTAATATTGCAATCTGTACAAGCTTATTAAAGATAAAGCCTAATTCCAAATATGTTGATCCTTCTCAAATCCGGTCTTGGCTTTGATCGATCCAAATCACATACTAGAATCCAAGCAGCAGAATAATATGGATACTAGTCAATATACAAATCCAGAATTCTTACAAACACATCATTATCACCTTAATCATGGATCAAACACTAAAAAACAGCTACAAATTCCAACATATCCAATATTACACAAAACCCATATGTTAGAATATCCAATATCTCGCCGATCCTGCAAACTACATACAAGTCGTATAAGTTGCACTTGCACATCCCTCTCGGATCTCTCGTTTACAGGGATGATGATCCAACTTAAAAAACGAACACACGGATAAATTAAAACACGAAGAAGATCGGAGAAATGAACGTACGTACCCGTAACCCATCTTCCCGAAGGTGGTGCGGTCATTGGAGAGGTCGTCTTCTTGTTCCATGAGCATTATTTTTCCAAGAATCTTGCCCAAATAAATAATGTGATTTATTAAGAGGGCAAGAACTTGATGAGAGATGGGTGAAGCAGAGAAGCCTCTTATATGGATGAATGAATAATGGCACAAGTGGGGCATGAATAAATTACTATATTTGGAAAGTGTCTGGTTTGGGAATAGTTTTTATGGGGAAAAAGGATAAGGTGGTGGCGTGAGTCAGTCACATAATATAGAAATGGGCGACAACGGGGACAGTGCACCGTGTGGATAAGCCAATCAGAGTAATCACTCGGAAATAAAAAGTAATCACAGATCACAACTAATTTTACTTCAGATCAACTGTATCATGTTCATTGCGTAGTGGCAGTTAAACACTTACGTGCGTATACCTCATGAGTTATTATGAAGGATTCCATTTGGTTAGAGTTTTTAATCGGTACGCGCGGAATAGTATGTAACTTTAAATTATATATATACCATTTATAATGTATTTAGGGTTGTATTATTATTCACCGGTAGATCTGCTAAATGTTTGTTACAGTATCATATGTTAAAGTTATATATTAAATATTTACTTGGAACTGATGATGTTAGTCATGGCTCCTCCTCCATCACGGCTTCTCCACTCCGCCTTCAGATCACTCCTCTATAAAATCTGCTTCTCATGGCCCATGCATCATATCTACTTCTCCGCCTCCTACATGTGCAAGATCGAAGGTTGATACATGCTCTCTGATCTGATTTTCCGCCTTCTCCAGCACTCAGATATTCGAGGACTCCGAAAATGTGAAGCCTAACCGACTCCATTGCGTGGGATCGAGAAAGCATTGGTTCACGCCAGTTTTGTCCTGGACTAAACAGAAAAAAAATCACCTAGGTTAGTACTAGATCCGGTCATATTTGGTGCGGTTTTTGGACCACCAAAATACCCAATATTCGATTCATTTTTTTCGATGGCCCGATGCTCAGCCCTACACATGGTATCGGGGGTGAAGCCACCAAAATTACTTAGAGGGGGCAAAAAAATTGCGTTCTTCCATCAAAATTTGCATTAGTGAAAAATTATTAATATGAAAATTAGTGTTCATATAGATAATTGGGTTAATTACATTTACATCCCCCAAAAGTTTCAAGTTTTTCAAAACCCCCCAAACCCTAAAGACTTCTATTGTTCATAATAAAAAGTCCCTGAAATTTTCAATTCATTATATTCCGTTAAATATTTTAGTTAGTCAACAAGTCAACCGTTAAAAAAGTAAAAAGTCAACCTTTTTATATTTTTTAATGATGTCATTTTTTTACGTCATGAAATTTTATTTTCTGAAACAAAAAACAAATTATGACGTCAACAAATTTTAATGACGTCATAAAGAATGAAAAATTTTCCAAGAGTACCCTGACTGGGGTGTTAAAGTAAGAACTACGAAACTTCTGCCCTAGTCTGAAAATTTGTTGTTTGAATAATTTGCCCTTATATCTCCCGCCACAACTTTGTATTTTCTCGACGAACTGGGGTGTAAATGTAATGTGATGCCAAAGTAATAACATAACAAGTAACAATATGACAAACTATCGAAAATAAGATATTGCACGAGTTCGCGAATTACAAGAAGTCGTCAATTCGGAAAATATTACTTAGTACCCCCTTACGGATAATTAAATTCTCTTTGCGATGCCAGAGAATTACATAGTAGAAATCTAATTGAAATAACCGAACATGAAGTACTAGAAATAAAAATGAGTGTATATATATATATATATATATATATATATATATATATATATATA
>JAYMSP010001769.1:0-29023 GCA_036897095.1 Plantago elongata | reverse complement strand
CGACCAGACAACAAAATTGCAGGAAACTCATGTTGTTTTAGTTTTGTAGGGCGCCCTAGTTTTGTATCACAAACTTTGGGTTGTAGGTCTTCGTGACTTTGAAATTGGAGGATGGGTATTTGATCCTCAGATATTTACTTAAACAAACTTAATTAGTTGCAGAATTCTATGTTCATATTGTCAATACTTAAACATCAATTATTGATTATATATGAACATATCTAACTAAAGTATTAATAAATTAATAGTTTAATAACATGAGACACGTTGATATTAATTATCTTAAAATCTATAATGCAAAAAAAAAATCGACTTAATTAGTTAGATGAAACCTATTGGCAACCCCTTGACATCATTTTCGACAGTTTCAAATGTTTCCCTTATCTTGTATATATGGTACCAATTCTCATATGTGTGTGTTTTCATTGTAACTCTTGAAAAATAATTTCGCATATTTACCCTTCCCCATGGACGGAGCAGTACGCTGCGCTGGATCACAAAAATCGTGCATTATGTGCTTTGATTCAACTTCATACAGTCCCAGATATTTCTCTTTTTCAGAAAGCTCGGCACAACCATCAATGTTATATTAATGGTAGGACATGATGACATGCCTATTAAATTGCAATAAACCTTATGAGCTTGAATTATGAACATGTATGACTCTGATCATGAATTAAACAAATTATCCTTACTACCTTAACCAACACGCCAACTTGCATGAAGCTCAGAAAATACTTAGTTTGGTAAATTAGGGAAGAATTCCTAAGGTAACTGAGTAGATGAAGTATTTGGCTCAGATAGCTGGGAAAATACTCATGGGGAAATACTTGGTTAGGAACCAAGTGTTGTAGAAATCTAGAGATATGATATTTGTAAAGGTGGCTCATTCATCTATCTTAGTGGGTTCTAGGTCTGAGAAATGTCGAAATGGATTAGTTGAAGGATTAAACCAGTATAACTTGTTGTGTTATTTGCTTACTACATTTATCTTGCTTTGTTTATCTTGTTGAGTATTTACACACTTAAATTATGCTAAACACGTGCAATTATCACTGAAGGTCTTCCACTCTTTGAAACTAATTATCATATATCATTACACATATTTGAGAAACTCAGTTTATGGACAAAAGTTTTAAAAGACTATTCACCACCTTTAGTCTTTTACTTTGTCGTTATCTGGACCAGCACACTCCAACTCCATGTGATAATGCCTATTGTAAAAAAATATAAGGATCAAAATTATCTTGATCCATATAGAATAACATAAAAAAATAACTCGAGAATTATATGTGTATAGTTTCATTTAAGTACACCATTATAGTAATAGATAATATTGTTGTTAGCCGACTTTATGAAAAATGTGAGTCATAAAGTCGAAATTTTTTAAATAAATTCGGCTTGAAACATATAATTTAAAATATGCTCAAAAATATAATTTTAAAAGTTTGCAGATAAACTTATATCAGATTTAATAAAAACTATTATATGTAGCTAACATAAAAAAAATAGTCTCTACAAAAAATGAACAGTGAAATTTATACTGGCTAAATAAGCAATTGATTCCAAAAAATTTAGTAATGATGCAACAATCTAGTTTATTAATAATAATAAATAAAAATGGAAGTATACTAATAAATTAACTGAGACAACCCATGTGGTGGTGTGTGCTCCTCTCACAAAACGATTTAGGTATGGATAATACGAATCTACCAAATCAACTTTGACATGCATGAGAACACCCAATTGATAATTTATGTGGTAAAACATTAGCGTCATGTTTAACCTGACAATAATTTCATGGAACAAATTCTCCATCAAATGCCTCAATTTCTATGAAAAGTGAAAGAAATTATATTGATAAAATTTATACATAATATCACTTCAGTTATTATGTCTTCAATTTTTTTTTTGAAACGACAAAGATTACAACTACTAACTACATTACTCATATACCAATCACAACTATACCTATTTTATGCCACCATCAGGGATCGAACTTTGCACCCCCTCCTTCCAATTCTAGCTCTATTCAAATGCACCATCCTATGCCTTACATTATTATAAGGCGAATTACATGTAGTACCCCTTAAATTTGGCCCAATTACAAATTCCCCCTAGATTGGCAAATAATACATATAGCCCCCTGAAGCTCATTTTCGTTGACCAACATGTCCACATCATCATTCTCTCTCCCATATGGCCTTTTCTCTCTCCCACGTGGATTTTCCACGTATTACAGGGATGATTATGTAATTGATTTGTCATAATTTTCAGATATGTTCCATAGCAACACGTGCAAGGCATGTGGGATAACACTGAAATTAACATAGCATAATTGAGGGACTTATATGTAATTAATTTGAATGAAAATTCAAATAATAGCCATTATGTTACCCATTTTTAATTGTTGGTTCCTTTCTTGCAATAAAACCCTCATTTGAGATTATTTTGTTCATTATTTTGCCTTCCTTTCTTGCTAAATTCTTAACAATGGCTTCTAGCAGTTCATTCTCTAGATCTAACGTTGTTGAGAGTGGGAGTGAAGGAATTTGTAGGAATTTGGATCATTCACTTGATGTAATGACTTTATTCTATGCATGGATTTTATGCAAATTATGGTCTACCTATCATGGCCTTTTATTAATGAAAAATGTTTGCATACATAATACATATAGCTACTAGCCTACTAGTACTACTCTTAAAATACTACATATACTAGAAGATACATTCCATGATCAAGCAGTACATGTACATTATATTGCCAACAACACTAGATTAATAGCTATAAGCTGCCTAATCCCCATGTAGTAATCTTCAAATATGCCTTGAAATGTTGCTTATTCATTCTTTCCATTTAGGTGAGCTAGGTCTACTCTCTCTTCTTCTAGTGTGTGCTCGATGATATAACCTTCCCGGATTGACTTTCAAAGTTAAACGTGTGATCATTGTCCTTCTTTCACATTCAAATTGCCTACAAAATCCTCCACCACCGCTCTCAAAAACATTCGATCTAGAAAACGAACTACTAGAAGCCATTTTAAGATTTTAGCAAGAAGGAAAGGCAAGAAAATGATCAAAATGATCTCAATTGGGGGTTGTATAGCAAAAATGGACCAAAAAATTAAATACAAATACCGGTAACATATACGGCACTTTTTCAAAAAAAAAAATCAATTCAATTACAAATAAACCCCTCAATTATATATAGTTAATTACAGTACCATCCCCACGTGTCGTACACGTGATATTGTGAACTGGACTGGAATTTTAGATAAATCAATTACGAAATCATCCCTGAAATTCGTACTGTTAATTACATAAGGTCCAACTGCTAATCAGTAAAAAACAAAAGAAAAATTAAAGAAAAGGAAAAAGAAAATAAAATGGAGAAAATGAATTAAAGAAATTCAAAAATAAAAAAGGGAATGGCAATTTCGTTAATAACCACAACTTTTTCGTCCACCTCAGCATTAAAGGACGCCACATCAGCTTCAGAATTGACTTTTGGGGCTGGATGTAATTAGTTTTTGAGCCCTTAGTTAATTTTGGACCTACATATAATTTAAGTCAATCTGAACAGTTTTTTGAAATAAAGATCAATTCAAAGGGTAGTAAATGTAGTTTCTCCATTATTATATATCTTCAATAAAAGTTAAAAATGAAAATACAATTTATAAATAACATAAATGTATTTATATGTTTAATTTATAAATAACATAAATGTATTTATATGTTTGGACTGGATTATTTAATTTTATCTCTAAAAGGTTGGGGTTATTTTAATATTTGAAATTTCAAATCTCGCACGATATGATAAAAAGGTGTATGGACACGGAATTTGTCTGTAAGGATTAAGACAGAACAATAACAGGAAAGGAGACTCATAATCCAATTTTATTTTCTCTCGCGCCCCAATCTACTAATCCATTTCTCCAATCCTCCTGCCTTGTTTCATTCACCTACATCTCATTTTTATATTTTTCATATTGAAGACGTTCGAGTTCTTACGAAAATAGAGTCCAAAAACGGTAGCTAAAACGATAGTTGAAACTGAAACTCATTCTTAGACGTTCGAGTCCTTAGACTAAGATCAGGACTGATTTTTTTATCGGAGATGGCATCGGGATCGTCGACGGTGACTAAGATTGAGCGAGCACACCACATGTACCGGGAGGGCAAGTTTACCCAAGCACTGGATCATTACACCGACGCGCTTTCCCTTGCCAAGACCAAACCTCAGAAGATTGCGCTGCACAGCAATCGCGCCGCTTGTTATCTCAAACTCCACCGTTTTCATCAGGTAATCGTGTTGCTCAATTTGTTGATCTGTATTCATATGTTTTGAATTAGTGAACAGATTGAGTGTGGATTGTTGTTGATGTTTAGGAATTCCAATTAGTGGCAAAGGGGCTTATGTTAACTAATTTCTGAATTTGGATCTTGTGAACGGATTCGGAGAGCTGCGCTATGGTTAGGGTCTTAGGGAGAGTATTCTGAATTCTTAATACGGATGTTGAACACAAATGATGTTAATATGTGCCAATATAGGACTTCCAGTTCGGGATAGTGTAACCACTTGGTTCATTTCTGCATTTATATATCATGTGAGGAGATAGAGGAAGTGCTTCAGTTAGTATTGTGAGCTATATTACTTGCAAATAATTTGATTGATTTAAGGTGCCAAGATTGCAGGTTGCAGCTTTGTTGAACTATATAGTAGATAGGATCTATATCCGCTGAATTCGCGGTGAATGTGCAAAATGTGATTGCAAATTAATGATTTGAGTGGGGTTGGGAAGGAGAAGGATCGCAGGTCGCTCTAGGAAATATGAGTTTCGTTAAATTGTTGAACTGAGATTATCTGATCTCTAGAGATTGTAGGTTTTGCGGTTTAGGTGCTACTTATGAATCTTTCACATGGTGGGGCAGATTGGGGTTTGGAGTTGTAGTGCAAGAAGGGAATGGAATGGTGGTATTTGTCTCTAGGATTTTTGTTGCAAGTGTCTTTACCTTGCTATATTGGGACCGTGTTTTCCATTACAAATTTTGTTTGCATCAGGCTATTTATAGTTAAACTGCATTATGTACTTGCTGAGTTATTGAAGGTACTCTTTAGCGTACTTTGAATTGAGGTGGAATATAGGCAAGATTTGTGCCTTGTACAATAGGTTACAGGCGCTCTGTTACAAATAAGCATGCGCTATTTGCTCATTGAGGGAACAACAGTCTGGAATAATGATCCCACTTTTACTTGCCGATTCTGTTTTTGCTCAATACATTTCTTTTGCGGTGCTGTGATACTTATTTCTTCTAATGTGCTTCTCTCGCTTAATTCTTCTATATCAATTACTTAATCTGCTAGGTAAGTTGGTAAAATTAGGAATTTAACAACAAATATGTAGATATGCCATTCATTTGTATGTGCGTAAATGTTGCTTTGTGGTTGTGCACTGCTGTGCTTTAGCTTCAACAAACCTTGTGGCTTGGTAGTTGGTACCTCTTGCTGTTAGGTATTGATAACTCTGGGCACTTTTATGTAAAGAAGGAACAAATACGACGTGAACATATTGTATCCAGCATTTCTGAGATGTGCTAATCTAAGTTAACCCCCACTGTCAATCACTGCAGGCTGCAGAAGAGTGTACCTCAGTACTGGAGCTTGATCACAACCACACGGGAGCACTGATGTTGCGTGCTCAGACTCTGGTCACCTTAAAAGAGTATCATTCTGCTCTATTCGATGTCAATCGACTCATGGAATTGGACTCATCATCAGAAGTGTACAAAAACCTTCAAACCCGTCTAAGGACACAATTGGTAGTTGTTTCATCTTCCTTGATCCTGCTTTGTTAACATTTTACTCCGTTGCAATTATTTGTTTACATTACGTTGTTTGCCCATAGTGTGTATTGAAAGCAATTGTTATTTATTCTATAACAGTTAGATCTGGAGCTGTCCTTGTAGCTTTCACTTTGTATATGGCTGACTCCTGCCATGATGTTGTCATATAGTTGCATATCAATTAAGTGTTTGAGATGCAGTTGCATTAACATTTGAACTACTCGTGGTGCGTGTTCTCATGTCTTATGAGGAGCAAATGGGAAGTGTGGTACTATATATTAGTAGTAGAAATCACTCTATATCAATTGCATCTCCTTGTGAATTGAGTTTAAAGCGTGTAGTGCAAACAATAACGTGTAGCTTCATGGTGCATTTTGTTCAAGGAAAGGCACTTGCTCCAATACCTGAAGACGAAGCAGAGTTCGAAGAGGGTGATGATTCCATGGATGAGATGGACTTAGATGAAACAGAGGAAGCACAAGATGGTGTAGAACAGGAAGAATGGGAAAATGAAGAAGATGATGCTTCTGATTCTGTAATAGCAAACTCAAGGAGTATCAAGCCTGAGAGCTTGAGTACTACAGCTGAAGTTGCAGCCACCAAAAATCAAACAAGTCAGAAACTAGCTGAACAGCAGCCGTTAGGTTGGAATACAATCCCAAAACCAAAAGGACACTCCCATCTTGACTACTCTAGATGGGACAGGGTTGCAGATGACTCCAGTGAAGATGATGACAGTGACGATGATGATGATGACTGTCAACCTCAGTACCGGTTTCGTGTGAAAACTGTTGGTGTAAAAGCAGTCAAATGAGTAGCTCATGTTACTGGGATGGCTATTTATAAGGTGCCTCACACCTCTATTTGATCAGTTCTAGAGCTGAAGCTTCCTCTGGATGAAGAAACTCATGTTAGTATTGCCTTGTCTGCAATCTCTGTCAAACCAGATTCTCTCTGCTCGTGTTGTATAGTTTTGGAGTTGCATACCTTTAGAACATATTATACAAGTGTTGGGCATCGAGTGCACATATCCATCAAAATTGTGGTGTGGAACTTCTGGGCAGACTGCTGTTGGAACTTGAAATACTTACTGCAGATGATACATTGATCGAACGTACTGCCCATGCCTGCCTCTGCCATTACACACTTAAACTGTGAAAGGGTGGATGATACATTGATCTACTTCCGAGTCTTTTGTGTTGGTAGCTGGTTGTCATGCGCATGTCTTTGTTTAGTGTAGGTTATAACTTATAAGAATGCCATCCATTAAAAGTACGATGTAAAGGTTTGGCCGATAATATACTCCGGACTTGCTAGCTCCTTGTTTTCTTTTGTAGAATAGTGCATACTAATGTCATGCTCTTTGTTCTTGAGGCTGACATGTTCTCTTGTTGTATAAGTACATCATTGTACGTTATCCTGTTTTGCTGCAATGGATATTGAATATATTTCTAGGATTACTTGCATCACCGTCCTCTAATGTGTGCATGTGGGGTTGTGACCAAGATCAGAAGCCATAAAAAGGTCAAACGTTGAGAAAGCTGTCTTTGATAAGTGAGGAAAAGAGGGCTATGTCTATCCCAATAGAAGAGTAATGGCAGGTTTAACCTAAATAAAGAAAAGCCACACCATATAAAGGTTAGTGGAATGATCTCAATCATGAGTTGCAGCTCATTACAGTATAATTAGTCATAAAAAATGGTTATGCTTACTCACACACTTTTTAAGTGTAGAATATACCTCTAACCTTTTTACTTTTTAAAACAAAAACCTCGAGCAGTATTCTTCTCCGATATTTGCTTTGTCACTAATGTATATACACCATATTCCTAATCAGTGTGGACTTTGTAAGCACATTTTGTTAGTACGTAAAAGCAACTGACTAATAATTCATAACAATTGAACCATCATCGAATAATGAAATAAAAATTATAAATATCTGAAACAATGAAATGGAATTATTAGGTATTCAATATCATCATATGGTACTTGCATTCCTATCATATAAAACAACATACATAAAAAGAAGCCCTTTTCCTTTTCAAAACGAAGATCCAGCCAATCGTTGAGTTACCTTTCGGCAAAATCATTGGTAGCTAGCATTTATTGCACCACAAACAAAATGAATATCACATAAATCCTGAACCACAAAAAGACACAGACAGTGTTTAGTTCACAAAGAAAGACAGACACTTTCCATTTCCAAACTGCTTTCGACAGACAGAAAGATCCACAATATGCCCGGATTCCACGTTACTATTCCATTACTTCTTTTCTACTACTATAGTACTATTACTACCACTACACCAAGAACAAAATTAAAATCACAAAACAAAATTTCAATTCACGCGAATCTCTCTCTACCTAACATAGTCATCACTCATCACCTACATTTCTTCTTCTGCCTTTCGTAAACCAAAAGTCCACTCCAAATACCCGATTTTCTCAACTATGGCACCGGATTTCAGCCTACCGGACCAAATACTGTCGGTAATACCGACGGACCCGTACGAGCAGCTGGATCTGGCGCGTAAGATCACTTCCTTGGCGATCGCCTCGCGTGTTACGTGTCTGGAGACGGATAATGGTCGGTTCAGGGAGAAGCTCGCGGAGAAAGAGCAGCAAGTGGAGGTGCTTGAGGACAGGGTGAGGGAGCTTGAGAGTGCTAATCAGGATGCGGAATTGAGATTGAAGATCACGCGTGAGGATAATGTAAGGCTCGATCGATTTTGTTTTCGAATTGTGGTTTTGGTTCTTTTGGATTTTGATGATGATTTGGTTGGTTTTAGATGAAGCTGTTGAGTGAGAGGGATTCGTTGGCGTTTACTGTTAAGAAGCTCACTCGTGATTTAGCCAAGGTTTGTTGCTAGTGTTTCCGATTTTGCATTTTAGTACCAAATTCGACTACTGTTTTTGAGGATCAATGATCAATTATGCTAGTTACGCAACATGATCGGTGCGGGATAAGATATCTTACTGCTTATTATCAACGCTGTGGTTATGCACTTATGCTAGGTAGTATTAGTAATTGTTGTTATATGGTGAATGTTGAATGCATTTTAGTTATCTATATATTTGGTAACTATGGCTCAGTTGAATTTATGGAATGTTGGACTGCTGTGTATAAGCTTTGTTTTAACTTCAGTATCGAATTAAAGATGGTTTGTTTGAGGACAACAAAAATTGGTATACGTTTAGTCACGCATTAAACATTATCAGTTCTTGGACGCGTACCCCTAATTGGCTAAGCTGCACCTTTCTGGCTGTTAGGCTGCCTAACACAAGTTCTTCTCTTGTTTGAGTTATATCTGGTTAGTTTTTGAAAGTAGCAAATTCGAGACTCGACTGATAAACTTAATAAGTGGTACTAAATGGTTATTGCTAACTGATTATGACTTGCTGAAGCAAAGTCATTGTTTGCAAAACAGATTATAGCTTCTGCTCCACTACCAGAATCAAACTAGCTGGTGAATCTACGTTATTTCACGAACAACCACGAGATTCACTTAAACCTAATTTTACCAAGTCTGATTCATTGAATCACTTCCCACTAAACTATTTATGTTCTGTTTCGCAGATTGTCTTGCATTTCTATATATAATATGTTATTGCGTTTAGTATTATCTTGAGCTGTTTTGAATTCCATATATAGTTATTTAAGCATCTAACTTCGGCTCTTTTGACAGTTGGAGACATTTAAGAGGCAACTGATGCAGTCTCTAAATGATGATGATTCACAAGTATGGTTGCTAACTTGCTATAATGACTCTTTGTTGTATATATTATTGTTACAGCTCAGTATTTCTCTGCACAGATGAAAATTTGTTAGTTTTGAAAGAGCTGTGATTGTTTTCTTCCGATTGAGGACTGAACTTTACTTTTTTTAATAATGCAGAATTCAGAAACAGTAGACATTGTCAGTTATGACCAATCGCTGCCACCCAAGGCCTACCCCACAAATAGTAGTTGTAAGTCTCCGCAACATGCTTTGAGTTGTTATACTTGTATAATAATCCTCATCTTATTCTTAATAGTTTCTTTATAATCATATATCTGTATTGTTGATGTGTTTCCTGTTGATTTGACTCTGTTTTGAAGATGAGGAACACAATGGCTACCAAAAATATCGTTCTTTGATCAGCTCCAGCAATGCAAGCATAAGTGATGATGGTATTAGAGCTCAAGTCATGGTCATTTATGATGTCTAGTTCTAGTTGCTGATTCTGATTCTGATGCTATGTCTTGTTCAGTGTCAAAGAAATCTACTCAAATAGTTTCTTCGACATCACGCCTCACACCGCGTGTTACACCTACTGGAACACCAAGACTAATCTCAGCCAGCGTCTCTCCAAGGAGGTACTCGACTGCAAACTCACCACAGAGAACCTCTGGTGCTTCTTCTCCTAGATATGAGGGACGAGGATCTCTTTCATCATGGTTCCCATCAAGTCAGCAATCATCAGCTGCCAACTCTCCTCCTCCCGGACGATCACTGCCAGGTTCATTAAATTTACAGTTTCAATTGTATTTTGTATCCCTAGACCCCAGTTTACATCTTTCTGGTTTACTGGCTGCTTCTACTGGTGTATTTATGTGTGTGATCTCATTGTTGAACCATGTAGGCCGTGCTCCTCGAATCGATGGGAAGGAGTTCTTCCGTCAAGCCAGGTAATTTCAAGTATGGATCTAGTATAACAGAAATTTTATAATCAATAAAGTTACCTTATGATTGTTTCTTCTTGATTTTTCATTCAGGAGTCGTTTATCGCTGGAACAGTTCAGTGCGTTTCTTGCCAATATAAAGGAATTAAATGCACAAAAACAATCTCGGGAGGTAGTGATACATTCAATATCAAACTGTTGTCCTATGCATTTCATACCAGGCTGCCATTATTACTGATAATCATCTCACTTTCAGGAGACCTTGGTAAAAGCAGAAGAGATTTTCGGGATGGACAACAAAGATCTATATGTATCATTCCAAAGGTTGCTTAGCCGTGACACACATTAGAACATACTATTGAAAGCAGCATTTGCACTTCAGTTCCGTCAGTTAACTTTACCTCTGGAATGGTTTTTTGTGTGCTTGAATCTTATTCTTTTGAATCGTGGAAGTTCTCCAAATCGAGCAGGGGCATGTGAAGTACAAAACGACATGTCTAATCATAATACAAATCTCATTCCTTGCTCCTGGTAATTGCTTGCAGACTCATTGTATAAACCTTGTAAAAAGAAACTCATTTTTTTTGACTTTTCAAGTCGAACAGTTTTGCTGGCAAGAGAGAACAGAGAAGAATAAGTCTTCCAGCCTCCAGGCTAATATTGGGAGAATTACTTTGAACTATATTTTGCGAGGAGAAATGTGATTGTAGCTTAGCATCTTTCTACTGGCTGACTTTTGCACATCACTCAAGGAATTCGTCTGATATCTTTGCTGTTCTGGTGCTGGACATGTTGATGTTTCTTTGTGTTAATCTGTAAGATACATGAGTAGATTCTCATGGTAAATGAATTTGTGAGTAAACAGATGTCAATGTGATTTTTTACGAACTCTGACTTTCTTTCTTCATTCGAAAAAACTCAAACGTACAAATAAGACTACCTATCAATTTTGGAAGCGGCTTGCTTGTGTGGCTCAATAGGAAAAACAATTTACCATCAACATCAAGTATACAGTTTTGTTTAATTTGTGATCCAGTAGATGATGATGAATGAAATTTAGTTGACAAACTTAGAATTATGGATTCGGTGACGCAATCAAATACTGTTGTCACTTTTGTTTAGGAGATCGAAGGAGTGCGGATACCAGAATATGACCCGACTCTTGAAGTATCTACAGAAATCAAAACGTCAAGAAATGAATAATTTGCATTGAATATATTATAATACTAGTGTACTTATTTGCTTACATACACCATGAACTTGTCTCATGAACTTCCTGAACCTGTACTGTACATTTCCTTTCCCTATACTACATAATATATATGTGTGTATCCCAGTGCAGGAGAAATTGCAGAAACAGCTCTGACTTTGAAAATTTTCAAGTGAAGCATGGAGTGCATTAAACTAATTTCTCTTTGCCCTCCCCTCGTTTTCGATGGAACAAATTATGCCACATGGAAGAGGCGCCTGATGGAATACTTCCACTGTATTCATAATGACTCAACGCTTTGGAGAATTATTACCGAGAATCGATCCTGCATGTACGAAGGTATTGATCAGGCCAGCGCAAAGAGCATTCTAATCAGTGCACTTTCAAATGAGGTGGCTGCTAAAGTTGCACATGCAAATCTGCTAAATGCAAGCAATCTACGGTAACCCTCATGTTACTGAAGCAACACTAGCATTGCTCGAATCACAGTTCGACAGATTCACCATGAAGCCAAAGGAGACCATAAGCGACGTGTATTTAATATAGGTTCATGGAGACAATTACTACTCCAATGTTTGACTTGGGACGTGTAGTTTCTGAACATGAACATGTCATCAAGATTCTAAGCATAATACCTTGTAAGTTTCAACGAGACGTGAAAGCTTTTAGGGACTTGAATGATGTAAATGCTATGAATTCTGCTCAACTCATTGGATTTCTCTACTTCCTCATTTCTAGGCTGATACTTACTAATACTAATCACATACTTCCTATACTTACTAATACTAATCAAATACTTAAAATTAATTGTGAGTCCCAAAAAGTAGTTTTTTCACTACTTCCTCATTTCTAGGCTAGAAAAATCGTACATTTTCTTTAGTTTAATAGTTGTACAATATATACTAATAATAGGAATTCTAGTATTTACATGTTTAAAACTCTATGTAGGATTTTTTTGGTTTTTAATATATTTTTCATAGAACCTAATAAATAGCAATGAGAGAATGATAAATTTTTATATTTGTACATTTTGATATGAAAGGTGTATTCATTTTTAGTGGAATGATAAATTCACCCCTGCTTGTGGGATCATGTTCAAGGTTAATGGAAAAGATGAAGAAGAGATGGTCAAAGGAGAAGGTGAAACCAAGTCGATGAGTAAAATGGGGATTAAACAGGAGTATTGATGGAGTAAAAAGTTAATTATGGTACTTTGCTACTTTATTGTATTGTTTTTGAATAATTAGCAGGCTGGAATTAGTATGCAATAATTGAAATGTCAAGCCCAACATAGCAGAGTATATAGTGTTATGAATCTAGTCTGCAAGAATTGTAGAATTTCTTGAATGATAATTTATAATTAAGTGGATAACAAGTAGCGGAAATGGACAAGGTAACAAAGCCAAGAATATAACTTCGTTTTGGCCCAAAAGTTATAAATTACTTGCTCTACAATCCAATGAAAGTCTGGTCTAGTTATAAATTACTTGCTCAAAGCTCGATCATAATCCCCAGTCATGTGCCATGTATAAATAACCAACCTAATCAGCACAGAGCAATTGATCGGGAGTATAATCCTACAAAGCGTGATTAGGTGAGTTCACATGATTCTTTGATTTAGTTTTGATTTATTAACTACTCCCTCCGTTCCATCCCGTCCCAAAGTAAATATTCTACTTCATTCTATTTAAGGATAAATACAAAATCTTTCTTGAAAAATGTCCTCTTTTTCAATTACTCCATTTTCTTACCACTTTATTTTTTTCCTTTCAATCACCAACCTGAATCGGATTTCATCTCTCATTACCGTTAAAACTCAACTAACGGAGCTAGGTCAACAAAGTCAACCTTAAAAAGTTAATATTTTAAAAAAAAAATAAAATATATATATATATATATTTCGAATATTGCAAATATTTTCTAAATTAAAAAAAAATATATTACAAATTAGCCCATATAATTTTCTGAATACTCCCATACTACTTTCTTTTTAGCAAAATACTCTCTAAACTTTAATAAACACAATAGTCTCACCACCATTTTCACCAACTCTAACCATCATTTCCAACGTCTTTGTCATATTCATTCCTTCTTCATTTTCTCCGAATAGTTGATGGAAACGGACCTTCCCAAGAAAATAAAGCCATTTAAGAGAAAACACTGGCCTGTACGAATAGCAAGCTCCCTTGACCTGCAAATTCATCATCAGCTAAATAAAAGCTAAAACTCTCTTAAAAATGGCACCTTTAAGCAAGAATTGGATTTGTTGGTTTTTACCGGTGACAATAGATGACTAAATATGCATTTGCTTTTAGGCAAAGAGTTTGTGCAGTTTAAAAAAATATTGGGGACAAATGTAGTTGAAAATGATAAGCAGGAGGTGAAGAAGAAGCGATATTATTCCGAGCCGCATGACATAAAAACGCTCATGAGCTACAAGAACGCCAAAGCAAAGGCCCTTCTAAGTCTAAACAGTGCACTTTCAAAGGGGGAGTTTGCTAAAGTTGGCACATGCATGCGAATCTGCTAAAGATATCTGGAACACTTTGCAAGCAATCTATGGTAACCCTCATGTTACCGAAGCAACACTTACATTGCTGGAATCACGATTCGAAATGTCCACCATGATGCTAGACGAAACCATAAGTAACATGTATACAAGGTTCATGGAGACAATCATCAATCTAGGCCCGAGAATGATTAAAAATCATAATCATAACTATAACCCTCCAATAACCATTAGCTTTCCTAAAGTTATTAATCATAACCCTAATATTAAGTATCAATCTAGGTATTCAAGTCGAATACTTAAACAATGTTTTAGAAATATAAGTATATTTCTAATCCCAGATTAATAACTAGTTTGATTTGCTAATATTAAATAGCACCCTATTTGATTAACCACGATTCAAAGTAAACGATTGATCTACTTAATGACTACCTAAAACATAAAAAAAATTATTTTTCAACGGGTGATTTTGTAGCACCGTGTTGCTATTTCTACTACGGAGTACGGATTAGTCAACAAAACCCGAGTAAACTAAATTATATTGAACTAGAAAACACAATACGATAATTGGGAGTGATAGGATAATTGGGAGTGATAGGATTTAACGGAGAATGGAACAACCTCTATCAATGTTCTTTCTTGAACTTGGACAGCAACTTTACAAACAATCCCTTCAAAATGTTTCTCCAACTTTGCAAACAATCCTAGAACGATCTGGGTTGCTTCAAACATTCTTGTGTGTGCTCTAATTTCATGCATTAGTACCATTTAAATAAGCATCCTACTTAATAAGAGACTGGAGTTTGACCTGCCTGAAACTTCTTTTGCTCACCACTTGTAATCTTCTTAATTGTGTTGACGTAAGTGTAACTGGAAAATGACACAAAAAACTTCCGGTACCTGCAAACATAAATTGCACACTCCAGGTCAAGTTCTGGGTATTTTACTTCGTTAATCCTGGACTCCTAGTCCCCCCCCCCCCCCCCCTAGAGTCATATTTAAAGGGGACATATAGACATACCAAACCCATTGGCTAGCATGTTTAGCCATTGCAGCATAACTTTTACGGGGATTCAAGTTGAGCAAGCAATGTGCTTCCCCATTTGGCTGGCTTCTAGCAAACATGGTAGATAACCAAATGTCAACTGGACCGCTATACTTCCGCAATATGTTCGTGCTTTCCTAAAAAAATTGGAAATAAATTCCACGAATATTTAGCCCCAACTCTATTAGTTACACATGAACCTGAAGAATGGATAAAATATTTAAACATTGGAGAAAGGAATTACTTACAAGTACCCATGCTTCAAGATGCCTCCCTGAGGGATCATGTAATAGCTTCCTGGGTTTATACAAAACTACTTTCAGTTTTTTTTCCCACCAGCTATGAGTGCAACTAACACCATGTATGACTAATATCACTCCTATATAACATTCTTAAAACACAACAAGGATGATGTAAATTATGAGATAATCAGTCAGTCCAAATTGAATTGTCTAATAAAACAATGTTTACACATGAATTTCACCTCATCTGGTAACAAGGTACACATACAATTTATGACAAAGTAGGACTTATGAGTTCCGGAATTGGACTTACTTTACACCTTTATGCACATCACAGTGGTTACAATGACCAGAGACACCATAATCATCAAAGCTGATTATCTACAAGGAGATGCAAGAGATAATCATATAACACGCCATCAAAAGTAAGGCCTGGGCAAGGCTACATGTGGAAGAGAGAGTACCACCAAATCAGTGGCACTGCAATGGATTATAGAGAACCAAAAATTACTACTATTACTAAACTTCTTACGGGATAAAAACTTGAAGAATTTCACAGTAATGGAAGTAAATTTTAACCACGTCAATAGCATGGGCAGAAGTTTCCTTGTCGATGATGCTTGCCAAGAGATTTGTTTCCCACACTTTACCAAATCCATCCTAATCAGGTAATCACATTGCATCAGATGATCGGAACCTCAAAACACATAAATTGAGCAAATAAAATACGTTCATCGACTTATGATATGATAAGGAAACCTGCAGATCTGGGTGGTCCAAAACCTTAACTTGCTTTGTAGGAATCTGCATTTGTTACAATGCAAGTGATTTGTCAATAACCAGAAGACCTAGATCACACGACACATTCACAATGCATACCCACTATTCAAAGGACTAGGAAGGGAAACGAAAATATCAAAACAGTACAACTCTTGCAGAGAATAATGATGGTGCTTGTAAACTTGATCACAATACTCAAACTGTAAATGCATAACCTTGAGTAACGCTGATGCTAGGTGAAGCTCTTCTTTTCTAATACTTCCCATGCCATCTGCACCGCCTACAAGATAAGCTAGTGTCTCAGAATCTAAGAATATACATTAGAGTGCAAAACCTGAGCAAAAAACATTGAAAATAATTATATAGAGGTCCATGTATATTAACTAAAAGAAAGTCACATATAGCTGATTCCTTTTTCATGACTAAATGTACGTAATTTACGACTCTATAATTCTCATGTATAATCCCCAATCTAATTATCTCTTGGAGCTTTTTGCTGTAATCAAAATTCTGAATAGTTAACTATCTTACTAACCACACACTACATAAGATATCTGAATAGTTAACTATCTTACTAATCAACAATGGTATCTTCAGTAAATAATCTTAATCCAATGAAAGATATCATTTGGTAAGGATCTACATATAACGAGCAGGGCCTCTACTAGTGTAATTTGAAGTCCTAGAGGGTGTTCAGAGTTCACAAGAGAATACACATGTTACATGGACATACAATGGCATTACCAGTTGATATGCACAGTACATGCAGATTATGCCCCCTTGAAATCAGGTAGTTAATGGTTGGAGCAAAGAACCTGCAGAAACACAACGGATGCATATTCATTAAACTCTCAACATCAAAATAACCCCAACAAAACTCAATCCTGAGGCAATTTATGTCACTTTTGAGCTCTAAAGTTACCCAACCCTTCATATGGTAAGAAGTAAGAACATGCCCTAAAAGCTCTTGAATTTAACTGTTTCTAAGAAACAGTTAGTGCTCAGAATTAGTTTAAGAAAGCTGCTTTGGCCCAGCACAAGGCGTAAAAATATCTAAACCATACTACAGATAGAAGCTGATACCAGGTATACTCATTTATAAACAGATTGATTCATTATCTATCAAATTCACATACAATAAAAACAACTAAAGATGTTCAGTTGAGCTTACATGGACTCATCATCAGGATGAGCAATGACCAGCAACACATTTCTCCTTCGAGAACCCGCACCTGCAATCAAGAATCACCACCAATTATGCAAATATGCTAAAATGTATGATAAAGTATGGTAAAGCTCATAACTTTTCCAAGAGTATCGTGTAAAGACATGATGAATATAGAGAGTACCATCATCCAAGAATGTTGATTTTGGGACCGAGAGAGAGCCCAAGAGAAGTTTGATAAGGGAAGCAACCCAGATAACGAAAAGTGACGACACGATCAATGCCCACGCCATTTGAAAGTATACTTTTCACTGAGGCATTTAATCGAACACCTTCTGTCAAAATGACTGATTTCCAAATGTCTATTGCTATGTCAAAAAGTGTTTGTTTGAAATTTCACAATGTCCGACTTCTTGAATGGTACAGTATATGTGTCACATAAAGTGTCTCTAATTGTTTCATAAGTGACTAAAACTTGATTGCGACACTATCAACACGATTGACTTGCCAGCATACGTGTTTCTACATATGCAATTGGCAAGGCTGTATATTTCAAAATGCCCAAGTTCAAACTTCAAAACATGGCTAATCATGCATTATATACTCATTTCGTTTCGAATTCAACTTTCATATCCTAATACATACTTTAGAGGTAAGGAAATAAAGAATATTGAAAAGGACAATAAAGTATGAAATATATTGAAAAAAATATATTCTTTATTTAACGGATAAAAAATTAAAATTGATACATCTCAAAATAAAATGTGAAAGTTGATTCGGGATGTAAGGAGCATGTCTGCCTCTTTATTATCAAAAGTTATTTGGTGAAATTGTAAAGGGATTAAATTACTTAACCAAGGTATCGAATATCCATTTGACTACTCTTAATAGAGAATTTAATAAAACTCAATTGGATTAGTCATATGTTGCGAATGTTAGTTAGAAATTGAAAAATAAAATAGTGTGAATGAAATATGCATGGTGATTTCCCCCAAAAGTTGTTCATGCATTGGTTAAAAAATTGTGGAATTTAATAAAGTTCTTCATATTTGGATAAATAGAGAGAAGTCTCACATTGCTTTAAGTTATATGTTTATAATAATTTCTGCCTTTTGTAGAAAAGATTAATAAAATAAATAAAAGGTGGGTTTTGAAGGCTTATAAATATTTGTGCATTGTAAAGGCTATAGAAGCTAGCTACCTCCTTGTACTTGGCAAACGAGAACAAAGGTGCATGCTTAGATAGGAGAACATATATAGCTAACATTCACACATAGCTACTAAACAAAGATGGATCCAAGGAGACATGGGAAGAGGCCCTTCTCTTCATCCAATGAAGAAGAGCAGCAGAATGTTACACAAGCCTACATGAACAACGACGACGATGATGATATCAACGAGCCTGTTTTCCCGTATTACTCACCCCGTTCCCAACACGACATGTCCTCCATGGTCTCAGTCCTTTCCCAGGTCCTCGGGCACACCGGTGAACCCCCTGACTCTGCCCCCGAAAACACCTTACCTACACCCGCTAACCAACCCCCTCAACAAGAAGGTATAGTATAGATATTATATAAATAACTTTGCGCTAGCTAGCTAAATTTAATTAAATAGTTTTATAGCATTGAATTCTCCCACATTTTAAATCCTTCTCATGAAGCTTCCTAATGTTCTGACATTAATTTCAAACGGAATGTCAACAGGTTCTCGTCAAATGATATACTTAGTATATAATTAGATAGAATGTTTGAACAAAAATATTCCTCATAAGCGAGCGGTTTCTCACTTATATTTCAACATGTTTATTCCTTTCAATTAGGAAGCGCAAACCAAAGGAGAAGACACTACAGAGGTGTTCGGCAAAGGCCATGGGGGAAATGGGCAGCGGAGATTCGTGATCCAAACAAGGCAGCACGCGTGTGGCTTGGAACATTTGAAACTGCCGAAGCTGCAGCCATTGCATACGACGAGGCTGCACTCAAATTCAAAGGCAACAAAGCCAAGCTCAATTTCCCTGAACGCATTCAAGGAAGAACGGATCTTGGTTTTTTCAGTACGCCCAATGCTACCGTACGTCCAGAATATTATCACAATGCTCATAATCAGTATAATGTTTATGGTAATTATAGTGGTTCTTCAGCATCAGCTGGAGCATTTGTTTCGTCTAATGATGCGACAATGATGCCTTCGTCGATGTTTGATTATCAGCAGCAGCAACAAGAGTACTTGAGGTTTCAGGCACAATATGGAACATCATCTTCTTCATCAAGTTCTAATGCTGCGGAAAATTACTGGGGACAGTTTAACTACAATTAATTAGTAACATTATTAGAAAATTAATTAAGTATTACTATTATTGTTTATCTATTATATTTTCAACAGAAATTTCATACCTAGTCTGGTCATGAGGATCTAATACATTAATTTCGTACACCAGAGTTTGTCACATGTGATTATCTAGCTATCACCTATAGAACTAGGAACTTCTAAAGAAAAACTGCAAGTCTGGTTTATGGAATTTTTGTTATTATGATCATAAGTTATATTTTATGTAATTTCTTTTTTTTTTTTAATTTGCAAGTTACATTTGTAATGCAATTTGTGGAAGTAATTATAAGAAATGATTTTGAGATCTGGTTTAATTAAAGATCAAAACCATAGATAAAAGTGTTCATCATTTCAATCGAATATTCTTACATTTGATTCAAGAAACATTTAAAATATGATATTTTCACTTATGAGGAAGTGTAACAATTATATAGCTATATAATTCGTCAATATTAATTACATACATTAATTATCTTCAATCTTAATGTTTATGTTATTTAAAAAATAAAAAATGTTAAGGTTTATGTTGTCACTAACTATTAACGTATAATACAAAGCAATTGCAATTTCTATGTAAATTCACAGTACATGTTTACAAATGAAATGCTTACCTCGCTCGCATGTATGTAGGCGGGAGGGGGTCATCCAAATCCCAAACGGGCCGGGCCGGGCCTTAAATAGTACAAGAGTCTTATTTTGTGTATACACATCAATTCTAACCCAATATTTGGGTTGTCGAAATATTATCTAATGTAGAATTGTAGAAAGCATATGCAATACAATAAATACTTGATTATGACAACTTAATGAATAAAATCTTATATTAAGCATATGATTATGAGGGTATGTCTAGAAACAATACTTGTTATTATTTAGGTATGGTCTGTCTAGGTTATTAATAAAATTATTAATTTTATTAATTAAATATATATATTTTAACGAAATAAATTTTTATTATAATATGAAAATGATTTCAGTGTAATGATTTTATTAAGACTATAATTTGTATTTAGATATGATTACCTCATCAAACAACGGTATAGTTGTTTTAAGCAATTGGTGGAGAGAACAAAATAGCTATTACTTTTTTTAAAAAGGAAATAGCTATCACCCATTTAGCATGCTATAATTTGATTTGATTTTTATGTAATATGCACGTGTGACACAAAATCTTCATGTCTAACGACAGAAATTATGATCATGTGATAGGCAAAGGTGAACAATAACCCCACAATTTTATTGATTATGATATATTCTCTTCGGGGTGGAACTTCCGCTTCCTTAAAAAGTAAAATTCTCTCATAATTTATACATTATATCTCATACTCTATTCACTACTTTTTCTATTTTATCCAATCACATTCATAATTTATTACTTTTTTTCCACTTTATCACTTTTTCTTTAAAATTTATGTTCGATCGCACGAACTTTTAAATCGAGATGGAGGGAGTATATTGTACATTAGTCTCTTGCAAGGTTTATAACATCAATAGACGGCCGTCACCTCTTGTCTCCTAAATAATTCAAGTTACATCAATTAATTATCACACATTTCTAAATCAACTTTAACTTACATTCAATCTGAATTTGGACTTCTACTCGATTAATAGAGTTGCAAAGACCATCTAGGAAGTACTAAAAACTTTATTGAAAAATTAATCTCTATTATTCTAAAAGTAAATTAGCGTGAAACAATTATTACACAAATTTTTTACACGTTTATTCTTATAATTTTAACCAACAATTGAAAAATATTTTTAATATGCGAAATATATATGCTATATCAAAGTGAAATTCTTGGTAGTTACTTATAATTAATTATTATTTTTTATTTAATTTAAATTCAAATAAGATTTACATAACAAAGGGCAAAAGCCACAAGTTCATAGAACTAAAAAAACATAAAAAAACAAAAGTTCATACTGTAATTATTTTAAGTGATTATTTATTTTAATGAACTATATTTAGTAAATGATTATATTTGATTTGATAATAAAAGTCAGAAGGATAAATGTTGTTAATATTTATATTTTTACACGTATAACGTGCATCCGTATAGATAAATGTATCCTACAACCCCACAAACAAATTCAAACTTTTAATTAGAAAATATGAGTAACTAAACTAATGTGGTTTTGGAGGTTGTGTGTGATCAATATTCCAATGATCTGGAATTAATGTTTAGTGAAAGGAGAGAAAAAAGGGATCGAGAAGAAAGTTTGACTGTCAAGTAAGGCGAATGTGAAAGAAAGAATAGACTTCACCGTGAAGCCAATTGAGATACTAATCTTCTTTCGGCAGTTTCTATATATGTACGTTTCAAAAAGACTACCTCAAAAGTCTATCATATCATCGATTAATTCGTATGAAACGAACAATTATATTTCTGTTCAATTCCTCCCATCCTTTTATGACATCAACCCAACACGCTATCTAGCTAGCAACTCTACTGCTATTTCAAAAACATAAGTTTTCATACATGAAATATATATACATCTAACAAAATTTAACGCCACGTATATGTAGCAAAACTAGCTGAAAATGTAGCTGATAGTTAAATAATTAGCTTGTAGCTAACTAAGTTCAACAAGCTAAATTATCAAACCAACTAGCTTGTTTCAAAAGTTACGTAACGAGTTTTTTGTTAAAAAAATTTATAAAACTGAAAAGGTAGTGATAAACAGAGCCTAAAAACATGCATCACATGTATACGACAACATGTCCCAAAAACACCACACCTTATAATTAAATTCTCGCTTATTAGATTGAAATATAATGTTATAGAACATTTCATTTTCTTTTTAAACTTTCCACTTTAATATTAGCCGTCAATATAACCATATCTTCATAAAATCAAAGGTTCACTTTATATATACGATCGAGAAAGTCTGTGAAATGTAAGCGTGTGGTAGCTGCTGCTCGTGGTTTTGAAATAGTAGAATCTACAACAAAAAGAAGGAACCATGCGTGTCTGCTGAATGAACAAATGTCTGAAAATGTTTGAACATCGATCGATCACAAAGGCAGCCAACCGGCCGAATTTAATGACCACCCAAATTCCAAACCTTCTGTATTAATTAATTTCACACACTCAATATATATATCAACTCATTTTGTAAACTCAAACTTGAATTTCGATCCATTATAATCATTAGCTTTAGACTTGGCTAGAGGAAGAAAATGGGTTCCTAGCACTCTCTATAAGCCATCAATATTGACAAATCTCTAAGCGTGCTTCCTATTTGTCAATTTGGGTACTAGGAGTTTCCTTAAAGAAACATACGTATACTACTTCGGGTCGGTCAGCAGTTGATAAAAATTTACACTAGTACGTACTACATTATTCTCCGTTCTATTAATTGAATTGCAATTATTCTCTGTTCTATTAATTGAAATGCAATTAACTACATTATTCTCTGTTCTATTAATTAAATTGCAATTAAACTCGGCCACCCTTTTATTTTGTCTTGCTCCTATACAAGATAATATAAGTGACTAGTAACTGTTAAGTATCTCTAAAGTATAAAAGTGCTCCTAATGTGAATTAATCAAGTGAACGATTGAATTTGTTGCCTAATTATATTATTATACATTTCTTGGAATCGAAGATTACCAGCATATAGGTTTTCTAATTTTTCCACACGTGTGCCCTTTTGCTTTTGAAATTTACTAACACAATCATCATTATAATATTATCAACAGAATAATAATAATAATAATAATCATAACTTGCTTACTGCACTCAGACAAGGGTGAAAAGAAAATTGGACACAGCCTAATTCGGTGTCTGCTGAAGATGGAGTTTCAAGGATTAAAAGTCTAAACAGAGGATATTGTGTTGCCAACTTATACTACATCCTGTTTCTGTGTTTTAACACATACTAAAATACTAGCTAGTGTAATTTTATGTAACGCAGTCGCTAGATAAAGGACATACTAATTAGGTAATCTATTAAAATCATTTTAGTTATTAATCAAAATAGCTATATATTCACATTAGTACTTTTTTTTTATTATAAAAAATTCACACTATAATGCTAAATGAGATTTGATGTAATTCGACTCTTAAAAGGAGTCTTATCTTGTAAATAAGATTTGTATTTTAAAGATGTGAATTGTAAAGGGATCGAAAGAGGGTGCGTCGTATATATTTTCAATTGAAGCTCAACTTAAGAATCGTAATATTAATTTTAAAGTACTTTATTTTTAGGACTTATCAAAGCAAATCTTCTTTAGTGTTACTACGATTTTAAACCGTTGCATATGGAGGAAAATTATGATAAAAAATATATACCACACTTATAATCCGTGGCAAGCATGTTGTATAAGAATTGTATAAAAGAATTAGTCAGGAACGGTTGTATACAATGTGATGCGAGTACATATCTTTTGCAACACCTCTAAATTAAACATCGTAGTTTTTACTTTAAAGGTGTAACTTGTTTCAAAGAGTGCATCCATCACAAATTCATATGTATGTTACCCTTATATAATGAGTTCATCCTAAAATAAAATAAAGAGTGTATCCACCACAATTCCATATGTATATTACCCTTATATAATGAGTTCATCCTAAAATAAAATAATTTCTATAATGAGTTCATCATAAAATAAAATAAAAGAAATTATGGGTGAAGATTAAAAGTTCCACCACCAAAACCAAATCATCCCACTCTCTTCTCCATATCAGTCTCGAAGACATTACAAAGTTTGCCCGTCAATTAAATAAAATCTTACTCTAGTTCAAAATGAACAGTTGGAGAAACTTTATTGAAAATTCACCGTTGAAAAGGAAGATCAAGATTCAAAAGCCTTAAATAATTCAAATACTTCCTTGCCAAAAAGCAGGGTTAAATTTAATATCAGGTTGGAAAAGCCTTTAAAGAAACGCTTTATGAGCCAAACTTCCTCCACTGAAGATGATGAAAGGCCGAATTATTCTGAAACGAGGCATTCTCGTGAAATACATGTGTTCGATTTGAATTAAAAATAAAAATTTAACATATAAAAAAAGTGAAAATAAATCAGAAATAAAAACGTGTTAGAAACTAAACCAGTAGTAGTAGTGTAGTCGAACAAGGAACAACTCTCACCTTGCTTCCTTCCATTCTTCTTCTTCTTCTCCAGTCAGTCAATTTCCCTCTGGCTCTCTGTAACCAACCAAAAAAAAACTCTAGTTCGATTATATGTAACAAAATATATCTATCTATGCCCTTTTCAATTCAATTGATTTGAATTCAGCTGCCCTTCCTTAATCGCTGCTCCATTTCCCAAACTCACAGACCTTTTTTTTTGAAACGGCAAATAGATTGTAGTGAAGCGTCTTACCAAACTCACAAACTTGCGTACTGCCGACCTCTCCATTCGCTGCCTGTATGTTCCTTCCCTAGTAGATTTTTGTTCTGGTAAGGGGTAACTCATGTTGTGAATGTGACTGAGCATGGTTAGATTTCAAAACAATAATGCAATTGTATGTTAGCTACAATCCTACTATAGACCTCTCTTCTCGCAGAACGCTAAATTACTTTCACTGGCAAATTATCAAATACTTGGTGAGCATACCATTCCACTTGCTGTATGTTAGCTTTTATCATTTCTCAACCTTTAGGGAGGCAGGACGACGACGACCTGTATTTCCTCATTCTTTTCATAATGAATTATTATTATTGGACCCGCTATTTGCTTCTCACTCGGAGGAGGAGAACCACCTTTAATTTACTTTCCAAGCCTTCTTTTTCTCTTCATTATCATTCCGGTGATAGTGCTGTTGTTGATTCTGGTACTTACGCTGACCTGCATAACCGAATGAAGGCGCAGGCTAAGTTAGGTAACCTTGATAAAGTCTTTCAGACCTTCATTCTCATGAAGGACTTTGCAGGCAAACCCACCATTTGCGATTATAATGCTATGATTCATTGCTATCTCAAGTCCCCCAATGTGTCAATTGCTACTGTGTATGAGGTTATTCATTCCATGGAAAGATATGGCCCCTCACCCAATGCAAAAACATATACAATTACTGTCAATGGGTTGAGATCTATTGGTTTGTTGGAAGATGGCATTCACTTTACGGAGAAGATGATAGCTAGTAGTTTTGTTCCTTCCTATACGGTTTTATCTTTATTGTTTAAGAAACTGGTCAAAGCTGGCAACATGGAGGGTTCTGATGTGGTGTTTACTCTTATGTTGAATCTTGGCTACACGCCAAAGAGTATTTACGTAGGTGCCTTTATTCATGGTCTTTGTAAAGCTGGTCATGTTAAGATGGCGTTTGAGGTGCTCTCTACAGTCTCGCAGAAAGGGAACTTCACTCAAGGGTTTGTTTTTGATCCTATACTGAGGTCTTTCTGTAACTATAGTGAAATGAATACTGCGCTCTCCTTTATAGGTTGGTTGACCAAAAAGGGCTTTGTTCTTGGCGTTTACGCATATACTGCATTAGTTCATGGTTTTAGCAAAAACAAGTTATGGGGTCAAGTTGGCCATTGTTTGAATGAAATGAAATGTGCTGAGTGCAAGCCAGATGTGGTGACATGTACCGTAATCATTAAATCCCTCTGCGATAATAGGAAAGTAGATGAGGGTTTAAAGGTTTTGCAAGAGATGGAAGCCGCAGGATATGACCCAGATGTGGTCACATACAGTATTATTATTCGTGAACTTGGCTATCAAGATAGGTCTTCTGAGATTATTAGTCTCCTCAAAGTTATGGAACAAAAAGGCTTATCTCCTAATAGCTATACAATTGCTGGGATAGCCGGTGGCATGTTGAAAGCGGGTCAAGTTGAAAGGGTATATGTCCTTTTGCATAATATCATTTCAAAAGGGTGGTCCATTAATGATGTACTGTGTAATATTTACTTGAACTCCGTTTGCCTTCTTAATAAATCAAACGAAGCCTTGGCCATGGTGCCGAAGATGATGGACTGGGGTTTTAGGCCGAGTGACGTGACATATAATACAATATTAAAAGGATTGTTAACCAAGAATGACATCGATGAATCTTGTAGGCTATGTCACCAAATCATGCCAGCCAATGCTCCAGACTCAATCTCCTTTGCCATCATGTTGTCCTCTGCAGCTAAAGGAAAAGATTCAGCTATGCTTCGCCGGATTCTGTGGCGAATGGAATGTGAAGGTATAAAACCAAATGTTACGCATATGACATTCGTGCTTGAGTATTACTCTAGGATTGGGGATATTCAACAGTGCTTTCATATTATAAATTTCATGTTGGAGAATGATTGTCGACCCAATACTGGTACTTTGAACACTCTTCTTATTGGGCTTTGCAACAAACGGTTACTTGGGATGGCAAAATGGTTTTTTGATTATTTCAAAACCCTTGGAATTTCTCCTGATGCCGCTACATATGACATTTTAATGGGTGCTTCCATACGAGATCACAATGTTTCCCTAGTAAATGAGCTCCTTGAAGATATGTATGGTTAGAAGGTGAAGCATGATTGAGAACACACAAATGGTAGAAATTTAGCTGCATTCAGTCAGTCTTTCTTGTGTACACCTTCGTCAAAGTTACACTCTGTAAACCCTTCTTCTCCAGTTGACACTTTCAGATGCCATTGCTGCCTGATTCCAGTCATTTCAGGTAACCAATAACAATATATGTATGAATCTCGTTCCCATTTTTTTAAAAATTTCTTTGAACAACTTTTTTTATATATTACAGAATCTATCCGTACACACAATCCTTCTTCGTGTGTATTGACTATTCATTACGCAATTCGTGTCACAAAGCTATTCTCATGTTTGTATCTCTATGCAAACAGTTTGGACGAGGATTGTGTTAAATGTTAATGATCTCAATTTCAACCCTCAGGATACAATTTTGAGCAGATATACAATTGCCGTCGTAATCAGGATTATTTGTTAGTTTATTTGGTTGAAAAAGCAGAATTGAGTGATGATCATCGAATTGGAATATAATGTTACGAATGCCATGGGGAAATTGCCAAACCATATACACTTTTCAATTTTGATGTGGGTTTCCTGTATCTAATTTATTCGTTTGTCGTTGATCTCTGCACTAAAATATGTGATCGTATCGTTTTTATTATGTTGCTGGGTATTCGAAATGTCTTAGACTCTTAGTCATTACAATTTCTCTTGTTCACCGTCTTCCTATTACGACCCTTTACCACAGACTTCATACAATTGCCAAATACTGCAACTAAGCATTTTCTTCTCCAGTCAGTGTTTATACTTTTGCTAACATATATTTTAATTGGCGACAGTGATAATCACAGTCACTTGGAACAATATATCACCTTGTCCCATTAAGTTGTCACCTGTCGTTGTGTACAGTAACATTAACATGTTCCACTTTCAGTATGTCCTTGGACCCTAGGTTAGCCTTAGAGTGATATTAGTTCCTTTATCATTTGCCTTGCCACTTTTTAGTGATAGCTTCTTTTCTGGGCTGCTGTTCGTTAATATATACTTTTTTAATGTAACATTTAATTTATGGTATCCTTTTTTCAGCTATTTTTCGGTAGTGCTTTCTTCAGTCTTCTCACTATTTCTTCAATCTTTTTTTGCATATTCTACAGTTATCTGTATCTGCTGCAAATTTGCGTGACAGGGATGTGCTCTCCAAGGTAGGCTAGCTTACTGCCCTAAAACAGAGAATGAGATCAGAATATCATCAGAAGATTTTCATTATTTTGGGAAACTTATCTGGTGTATCTGATATTTCCAGTCATAACTTGTTTCGCCCTTTCCTCCTTTCCTGCTTATCTTAGCCTGTTATGCCTTATGTTTGGAAGTGTGACAAGCCGACAACGTATTTCATTTAACATCTTCATTAAAAAAGTGAACCTCAACTAAGTTTGATTACTTTCAACCAGTTAATATTCCATATTTGTATAGAAAACATTGTCTATAGCAGCATCATACCATTCACAAGTTCACTGCATACTGTTCTGAAATTACATAATACACGATTTGTACCCAATATTATTTTCCCCAGATGATGTATCATCTCTATCAAATTGTGTAACCAACATTCTGAGCTGTATTCTGTTATTTATTCAGTTATTCCAGTTAGTTGGTTACTATTGATTTCTTAGGAATACTTACACTTTCAATTTCATCATTGTCACTTTATTTCAGAGTGATCCCATGGCGGTTCTTTATTTGAAAGGAAGAGATGGTACGCTTCAAGAGCTTGATCGTACAGAAGTAGTTTTAAACTCATTAAGTCCCAAGTGGATTAAA
>JAYMSP010001768.1:0-29026 GCA_036897095.1 Plantago elongata | reverse complement strand
ATAATTTTACAAAATAAATGTAAGAAATAATTGGCTTTGAAACATATTACAAATAAACCCATATCGCTTTGAAACATATTACAAATAAACTCAGAGGGAATTAATAATAGAAAGGGAGAAAAATAGGAAATGCTAACATGGCCATGACAACTCAGCATGTGTGTGCTCCGGCGTTACAAGGCAAGCCAACTCAGCATTTGCGTGTGTCTTCGGCTGTCCCATAAATCCGGCGTTGACTTTTGGGTTTGTTTGTAATTAGTTTTAGAAAACAGTTCATTTTTTGGAATGATTTGTAATAAAAAAAACAACAGAGGGTCATGTGAGCTGAGGCCATAGAGGAGGGGTGGATTTTGTAATTATCCCTAGTTTTAATAAGAGTCGTTACATTTCTAATTCAGTTAGTGAATGTTTTAAACATGTACTGATGATAGCATCGAGTTTGAAGATAAGTCTCTCAACGGACATGAATATTGAAGAACAAAAAAGCAGGAAGTCAAAGCTCGCCAATTCGATTTGCATTTGCATCAAAAAACACCAAATGAATATTCATTGTAATATTTTCATATGAAAATAGATTTTTATACCTTTGGATATATGAATGTTTCAATAGTGTAAAAACGAAATTGCATGTAACTTATTTAAGCTGGTTTATTGGTGTTTTAATGGCATAAATGAATTTTTAGACCTGCCCTAATAATATTAGAGTGTAATTTAAAATTATAACAAGCCATCTTGAAACTATCATATAACTCCTTAAAACCATCACACCAAATTAAATTACAAAAGTGGTACAAAACTCTAATTGAAATATGTAATATCGACGCATTAATACAATCACATCACCTCTTAAAAAATTAACAGGATATGTTAGAACTATTACTGTAACTTTCAATATTAACAATTTAAAATCATAATACAATCTATTAAAATTATAATGAAAAATGTTTATCTCGTCGGTTTTTAAGATTCTCGACTGGTCAGGCCACTAAAACTAAAAATGGCAAAAAGGTTTAAATTTTTTTTATCTTTTAATTTTTTTTACTTTTTAAAGATATAGGCCTTAAGTGACATACAATTTAAGTAGACACTTGAATTGAGTTTTGCCAAAGTGTGTTTGGCATCAGATTCAAATAGGGAGAAAAGAAAATGTTGCTACTTTAGCCACATTTTGAGATTGTAGGCTATTGCAAAAATACAATAATTGCATCAAAGTCATCTCATTTCAATACAGTAAACAATTACTCATATTGCTATAGATTTTCTGGAAAAAGAGTTACTCATATGCAGCTAGAGTAATCGAAAATCATTTTTTTTTAAGATGGTGGAGATGGTAGTGGATCTGGACGGAGGATGGTGGATCTGTGCAGTGGAGGAGGCGGAGATGGAGGAGGGTGGCGGATCGGTGGTGGCCTGTGAAGGTGGAGGTGGAGGAGGAGGCGATGAGAGGTGCGGTGGTGGTGACGGATCTTGTTGGTTGCAGTGGCGTGACGGATCTGGTGGAAGGTATAGGAGGAGGCGGTGGGAGGTGTGGTGGCGTGGCGGATCTTGTTGAAGGTAGCAGTGGGCGGTGGCAGATATCGTGGAAGGTGGAGGAGGATGAGGCGGTGAATGGTGAGAGGTGAGGTGGCGAATCTCGTGAAAGAAGGAGGTGGGTTGTTGAAGGTGGCAGTGGGCGGTTGAAGTAGGAGGTGCAGCGGTGAGAGGGGCGAATGGTGGTGGGAGGAGGTGAGAGTGTGAGAGAAATGAGGTGACAAATGATGGTATAAGAGAATAGAGAGAGAGAGAGAATGAGGTGAAGATGATGATAAGATGAATAAACGTATACATTTGTCTCCTTAAGTCAGACTTATGGATGGATATAATAGTCATTTTACAGCTAATTTTTTAGGATGAGCTGGGCGCTCATGCAAAATCGATTTGGGGACCATGCCGGCCTATCAGGTTCCCATGATTTGTTTTTATTCGACCGAATGAAACAGATTTGAATTAAATTGAACTGGATTGAATAAGTTTTTAGTTGAAGAAAACAAAACTTAATATTTATAATTTGTTATTTTTCACATTTATTTAATAGATTATACTTTATATGGTATACTTCCTCCGCCCTAAAATTTATAATAAGTTTTTCACATTTTTCACATTTTTGCATGTGTTGTATTGTTTAACTTTGAATTCTTAATTTCGCTTGTTGTGTGTTGTAGTACTTGCTTAAGCTTTCTAGTTCACATGTGGTTGTAATTCTGTCTGAATTCGTATTTGCATTGTTTGTTTCGAAAATTTGAAATTAGTCATCGTATTTGTAATATGCGTGTCATTAATCTATCGTATCTCCAATTCATATAAATGCTAACATGCCATACCATGTCTCCACAATCATGTTCGAATACATTATTCAATTATTCATGATTCCATTCAATAATATTTACTTTGATTATTCTGGAATATAATTTTATTATTATCATTTTATTATTATAATTTTATCTCATCTTAATAAATAAAAACATTATTCCATATACAAATACTACCAAACAGCTTATTACATAATTAAACTAATCATATCATTCTAACAACCTTAAATATCAATAATTAACCACTCCAATGATCAAACATATTTTATCAAATTTCAATACCAATCATATCATACTTACGCCAATCATTTATCTCTTACACAACCTATATAAAAAACCTACAATACCATTTCCAGTTACAATTCTATACCTATCACTAATTTTAACAATCCTAATACAATTTAGTCACTATTCATCCATTCAAACGGATTCAACTCCGATTCTATACCAAAAGTCACTTAGTAATCCGAATGAATATATGAGATTTCATCATATATATGTTCAAATTTGGAAGATATCTCGAGGATAACCGAACCCGTTTCGAACATCCACAACCATGCTTCGGTTATCCTCGAGATGGAAAATTCGCAATATGGCACCTGGGCTGAACTAGTCAAGATTCATGCTCGTTTTCATAGGGTTCTTCACCATATCAATCCTCCACCAACCGGCGAAGAACTACATGCTCCCTCCACCAGGGAAGAGAAAGAACTTTGGTTTACCATTGATGTTGCCATACTTCAATGGATTTATTTAACTATTTCAAATGACTTCCGTTGAGCACATCATCGAACCTGATGCTACTGCTATGGAAGCATGGAATCGTTCAAAGGATATCTTCAAAGATCACAAAACATCCCGAGCCATTAATTTTGAATAGGATTTCACTAGTACTAGCATGGAGGATTTTTCTAGTGCTTTCGCCTATTGCCAGCGTCTCAAAAACCTTGCAGATCAACTCAAGAACGTAGGGGCCGCTGTTGCAAAAAGTCATTTGGTTCTTAACTAGTTTTAGGTCTTACAGAAGCTTACAAAGGTGTTGGCACTCAGATTCTCCATGCAAAAACCTTGCTTTCCTTCCCCGTAGCTCGTTCCTCCTTGTGCCTCGAGGAACGTGAACTCTCAAAAATGGCTTCTAACAGCTCTGATTCGTCTATGATAGCCTCTTCTGGAAAACCCCACTTATGGTCAGGATCGTGGTCGCAAATCTGACAAAAAGAATTCGGATCAAGGTAACAAGCGTGGAGGTGGATGCAACAGTGCCAATGGAACGCAACCACGAGCCGCCACACCCCATTAGGCCTATTTGCTCACCCCTCAAGGGCATTGGAAATGGATACCAGCCACCCACCACCTCCAAAGTCCCTTGGTGTATTGTGATAATATCAGTGTCGTTTATCTTTCGAAAAATTTGGTTCAGCATCAACGCACTAAGCGTATAGAAATGGACATTCACTTTGTTCGAGAGAAGGTTGCAAAAGGACAAGTTCGAGTCCTTCATGTTCCTATTTGATATCAGATTGCGGACATTTTTATTAAGGGAATTCCACATGTTCTATTTGATGATTTTAGGGACAGTCTCAGTGTTCGTGAACCCCAGTTTCGTCTGTGGTGGTGTGATAGACTATGTAAATATGAGGTAGAACATTTAACATGATAGTAGTCTAGTTAAAATAGGGTAAGTATAGATTTTTCTATAACTTAAATTCTTAATCCTAATATAACTTGTAATATATTTCATGTATATATACACGGTGAATCAATAGAAAGAGTTCTGAAATCCATTCTTTCAATCACACCCTTTTTCATGAAAGACACATTTTCACAACAAGGTAATTCATTGATACGTAACCTTACCTGAATATTCTACAAAGAAGGTCTTTAGCCTCTTTACATTATAGTATTCCTCCGGTCTCACATTTAGCAAACCAGATCTACCATTCTAACTTCCACCCCCAAGCATAGGTCCTTTCCTAAAGTCTCTTACAACTTAAGTGAATGAATGGTTTACCCCTTAGCATCTACAAAGAAAGAAATCCAGAGGCAGAGTCTTTTAGCTTAAAATTTTAATGATCAAGACTCCTACACCCCTCTACGGGATGATCTCTGGTTGATTATGAATTGAGGCATCAAGTGGTATAGTGTTAGTTCAAAGTTCAAACTCTATTGACTTGGGACTTAGGCAAATTAAAACAAATGGCATAACTCAATTATTATTTATTAATTTGTTAGCTTAAGTTTTTAACTTTATATTAAACAGTTGGTGTGTCCATTTAAGATGATAATATCACTTACCCATAGATGGTTAGGGATTAATATATTAAAACAAGTAATCTAGAGCGGCCATTTTCCCACTCAAATCGAACATTTTATACACAAAAAATTTAATTTCAATTGAAAAAGACCATTCAAATTATATCTCAATTAGTCCCCTAGTGTCAAACTTGTTCTGGAACTGGACTTGGTTCTAATCTGTAACATTTGACTTCTGAGTCCAGCCATTATGAATGTCTTCTAATTTCTTCATCTTGCCTATTGCCTATTGAGGATGCGTATGATTATTGGTCCAGCCCATTAAGCATATATGTTAGCTTAATCACCAAGTTTAGGGATGTTGCTCTTCTTGTATACATACTTGTCTATGAATGAAATGATCTTACGACATAATCTCATTATTTTACATGGTACTAGCACTGAGATCCTAGTAACCGAAACATTAGCAAACTAAACTAGCCACTGCCGATTACGTATTCAACGTGATATGACAGATCCGAAAGGCACTAGCGATTCTGCTGGAAGTCTTGTCTCCTCAATCGACTCGAACTCTCACTACTATCTACATCCTTCCGACAATCCTGGTCAATTATTTGTGGGAGATCTCCTTCGAGTTGGCAACTATGGAGATTGGGCGAATGAGATGAGCAACGCCTTGTTCGCCAAAAACAAGATGAGTTCTGTTGATGGTTCTCTTCCCAAACCATCAAATAATCCAGAATCAGAACGGTGGTTCATGTGCAACGTCATGGTCAAAGGTTGGTTGACGGCTTCCATGGATAAGGAGATACGCAGCAGTGTTAAATTTGCCAAAACGGCTGCTGATATACAGAGCGATCTAGCTGAACGATTTGGGACAGCAAGCGCACCACGAGCCTTCGAATTGAGAAGAACTGTAACACGAGTTCGACAGGGGGACATGACAATCTCTAGTTACTACACTAATCTGCGTGGATTATGGGATGAGATTGAATCTGTTACTCCAATACCGCGATGCAGTTGTGTTAGATGCAAGTGTGAGACCTCACGCCAACTGAACGAGATCCATGATCGTGAAAAATTGTATGATTTCTTGATGGGCTTGAATGATGAATATGATACTGTGAAAACTCAGGTCTTGAGTACGAAGCCAACTCCGAGTTTAGCGACGGCTTATCACCTTGTTTCTCAGGATGAGCAACAACGACATATAACCTCAGGAAGAAGACCACTGACTAAAGTTTCAGCTTTCCAGGCTAAGAAGGATGTTGGAAGAGATGCTTATCATAATTTCCCTCGAGATCAATCTCGTGACAAAGGAGCCCGATACTGTGACAATTGCAAGAAATCTAATCATACCGTTGATACTTGTTATCAAATCCATGGTTACCCTCCAAGATGGCAAAAACCGATAGATGGAGGACGTAACTTTGGAAAAAACAAAGATTTTAAAGGCAACGATGCAGGGCGTGATTTTGGTAAAGGAAGAGATATGGGCCATAACGACTTAGGTCATGATCGTACTAAGCGCACAAATACTCCGAGAGTAGCTCAAGTGGGATTTGATAATAGTCCTATACCAGGCTTAAACATCGATCAATTCAATCATGTTATGCAGTTTTTCAAAACAACAACTGAAGGAAACAATATTGATAGCACCATCTCTCCAACCACAAATATGGCCGGTAAGTTCTCTTTTGATAAACCATGGGTGATTGACTCAGGTGCAACTGAACATATCACTTGTGATGGTAGAATTTTGGTGAATAATGATGATCGTAACATTAGTTTACCGGTTCGCATTCCGAACGGCGATGCAATCCCAGTTAAGAGTGTTGGTGATCTAATATTTCCTGGTGGAATTACTCTAAGTCGAGTACTTAACATTCCTGATTTCAAATGTAATTTGCTTTCGGATCGTCGGTTAACAAGAGACCTAAATTGTGCAATGATATTCTTCGGGGATTTATGTATTTTACAGGACTTACATTCCTGAGCCTGATTGGCATGGGGCAAGTCCGTGATGGTCTTTACTGCTTGGATTCATTTCGAAAGAAAGGCGCGGCAATGTCGGTTTCGAGTAGTTCAAGATTATGGCACCAACGATTGCGACATGCATCTCATGAGAAACTACAACAACTGCACTTCTCATATAATTCTGGTGATAAAGATAAATTTTGTGATGCTTGCTTAAAAGCCAAACAAACTAGGCTACCTTTTCTAGTTGGTTCAATTAAATCTTATTCATGTTTTGAGTTAATTCATTGTGACATTTGGGGCAACTTTAAAATCCCATCTTTTACTGGAGCTCACTATTTTCTTACTATTGTCGATGATTTTAGCCGTGGTGTTTGGATATTTCTCATGAATAAGAAGTCTGATGTTAGCATGTTTCTTTCTGATTTTTGCAATTTGGTCTCAATTCAATTCGATAAGAAGGTTAAACGCATCCGCGCAGATAATGGTTTGGAGTTTCAATCACAGCAAATGCTAAATTATTATGGTGAGCATGGTATTGTCTTGGAAACATCTTGCATGGATACTCCACAACAAAACGGTGTGGTTGAACGAAAGCATAGACATATATTAGAAATTGCACGTGCTTTTCGTTTTGAATCTAGACTACCACTTGAATTTTGGGGTGAGTGTGTGCTTGCAGTGGTTTACATTATTAATAGGCTACCTTCGCGTGCCATTGGTAACAAAACGCCGCATGAAGTTCTATTAGGTAAGGCGGCAACTTATGCCCATATACAGGATAATAGTAAAGGGGGAGATAAATTTCGAGCAAGAGAGCGACCTTGCGTCTTCGTTGGTTATCCATACGGACAAAAGGGCTATCGGGTTTTTGATCTTCTAACTCACACGATATACACATCCCACGATGTTACATTTTATGAAGAAAATTTTCCTTTTAAAGGTAGTCTCCAACAGAGTGATCGTGAAAAGTCAAGTTTTGTTACAATTGTGCAAGCTGCTCATGACTATATTACAAGACCTCCAGTTCAAGTCCAACACCAACACCATAATTTTGATGGAGCCATCATGGATAACTTTAGTGATGAGTCAACTGGAAATCACCATGCTACTACTAGTACTGAATCTCACCAAGATGATGGATCTATTCACCCTCCAACCAATGAGAATGATGATACTGCTTCACTTAATGTAACTAATCAAGTTGAGCAGTCAAATATTCTTGAACAACCTATTTTAGTCAGACGAGAATGTGATGGAGTTTGGCATATTCAACGGGTCCGAGCACAACCAAAACATCTCGCAAACTTCGAAATAGACTTGCCTCCTTCAATTATTCATTCATAGCCCACGTCCACGTCAAGCTACTCTCCAGTATATACTCTATCTCTATTTGTCTCTTATGATCGATATTCTGATACACCAAAGACTTTTTTAGTATCCATCACTTCCCGCGATGAGCTTCGACATTTTATACAAGCTGCGAAAGATCCTCGTTGGGTGGATGCTATGCAAAAGGAGATTTTGTCCCTTGAACAAAATGGAACATGGAGCTTAGTTCCCCTACCTTCTGGTAAGAAGGCAATTGATTCAAAATGGGTTTATACCTACTGGGGAAGTTGAACTATATAAAACGCGGCTTGTAGCAAAAGGTTTCACTCAAGTTGAAGGCATTGATTTCATTAAACTTTTGCTCCGGTTGCTAAGTTAGTTACTGTGCGTTGTTTATTAACTGTTGTCGCTAAGAAAAATAGGGAGATCCATCAATTAGATGTCAACAATTCATTTTTGCATGGTGATTTGGATGAGGATGTTTACATGAATTACCTCAAGGTTTCGGTAAGGCAGATGATGCTCGTGTTTGTAAGTTGCACAAATCACTATATGAGCTTCGCCAAGCTTCCAGAAATTGTTATCACATGTTTACACTGTCCCTTTTGGCCATTGGCTTTCACCAATCCAAGGCTGATCACTCCCTTTATATTCTTCGACGAGGTACTATCTACATTTCCGCTTTGATATATGTCGATGATGTCATTCTTGCAGGGAATAGTCGGCCCCATATTGATCAAGTCAAGTCGTATCTTGACGGTAAATTTAGTATTAAAGATTTGGGCCCTCTCATATATTTTCTCGGCATCAAGGTTGCTCGTTCCTCTGAGGGTATCGTTCTTAGTCAATGCAAGTATACTCTTGATATTCTAGAAGACAGTGGTGTGCAAGCTGGGAAACCAAGCTTGTTTCCTATGGGGCAAAATTTGAAACTAGTGAAGGATGATAATAGTCCTCCAGATGACCTTTCTCAGTACCGTCGACTTGTGGGCCGCCTTCTCTATCTTACAGTCACACGTTCTTATATTATTTTTTCGGTGAATTAGTTGAGTAATTTTCTCAGTGATCCTCGTCAATCACATATGATAGCTGCCACTCGTGTTCTACGCTACCTTACAATGACATCTGGACAAGGTCTATTTCTTCCATCTACTAGCTCTCTCACCTTGGAAGCTTATTGTGATTCTGATTGGGGAGGTTGTTCTTTCACATGACGTTCTAGTACAGGATATTTCATTTCTCTTAGTGGTTCACCAGTTTCTTGGCGAACTAAGCAACAAACCGTTGTGGCACGTTCCTCGGCTGAGGCGGAATATCGAGCTATGGCCACTACTGTTAGTGAGGTATTGTGGATTAGATGGTTATTGGGTGATTTGGAAGCTCCACAATCGACTTCTACTCCTCTTTTTTGTGATAATCAAGTGGCTCGCCACATTGCACTTAATCTCGTCTCTCATGAACGCACTAAAAATGTTGAAACGGATTGCTATTTTTTTCGTGAAAGAGTTGAGAGTGGTGATGTATCTCCACACTCCATCTCCTCCCACCATCAGGTGGCTGACATTTTCACCAAGGCGCTCGGTTCTGAGCGGTTTATGTTTCTTTTTGGCAAGTTGGGCATTTGAGATCTTCACGCGCTAACTTGAGGGGGAGTATTGAGGATACGTATGATTATTGGTCCAACCCATTAAGCATATATGTTAGCTTAAGCAGCAAGTTTAGGGAGGCTGCTCTTCTTGTATAAATATGCATACTTGTCTATGAATGAAATGATCTTGCGGCTAATCTCATTATTTTACAGTGCCTCAACACTTAATTCTGATCCTGAAAATTTTCAATAATACGAATTAGGTTGTGTTCTCTTCAACTGAGATTTAATGGACTGGACTGGACTGAATTGGAATAAGATATAAATTATAACAAAGCCGAGCTGAACTGAACTGGACAGGACAGGACAGAACTGGACTGAACAAGATTGAACTGAACTAAAGTGATTTTCAGTTGAAGAGAACACAGCCTTAATTTCAACCTGTTTGGAATAAGTCCATTATGGGCAGGGAAGTTACTATCCAGTACGATGTCGGACAAGAAAACGGTCAAGTACAAAACCTACAAAAATAACCTTTAATAGGCTCTGCAAAAGCCTGCCACATATATGGAAATGTGATGCCACATTAGCTTTAATTATATCCCCTAGATCCCCCCTTGCAAATGAACACTATATCTGCTTTGCCCATTCGTAAATCATTAATAGTCATATTAATTAGGCTAATGAACAATATCTAAAATCCCCCAATTCATAAACAAGCGGCCAATAAAATATAGTAGAGGAAAAGAATATTTAATAGCACCTTGAAAAGACTAGAGGAAATTTCCGTATATCTTCGAATTAAGCCAATGAAACCTTCCAACAGTGATCTGCCTTAAAAGAGTACAAAATCTACATACTATACTTGTAAATACATTCAACTCCTAAATATCCTAGTTATTTACAGTTAGATACTCTGAAACCCCGTTAGTGAGAGAGTTGACAAAAAATAGTGATTGATATAGAACTTCAACACGTTAGCGATATAATTTAAAAACTTGCTTATGACTGGGCCGATGATGAACGTATTAGCTGCTTCATCATGTGGCAGACTCGATGAGATGCCTTAAAGAGTACAATATTCCCATAGTATGCTCGAATCTAGTAATAAATGTGGCACAATTCAGCTTGGTAGTTGTGCCATTTAGTCCGAATCTTCAGCTTATTCGCTGCATCGTCATGTGCCCAACTCGATAAAACCTTGCATTAGTGATCTGGCTTAAAGAGTAAAACATTTTCTTATTGCACTTGAATAAAAGTTGTGTGTGCCCGACTACTAGATGTCTTGAGAGAGAACAAAAAATAATGATTGATATATAACTTCAACACGTTAGGGATATCAAAAGTTGCTATATTACTTTTCTGAGAGGCCGATGAAATACAACTTATCAACTTATGTAGAAACCTAAACTTACACCGTGTAATTGATATGTTACAGTTAAAAATCTATTTTAAAAATAGCATAATAAAATGTAGGACAGATAAATAGTTAGAGTTAACTAGAACCACACGCGTCCCCGGAACTTATCGATTCGCCAATTCTTGTGAAATTCTTTGAAAACTCGATGTAAGCCTGACGAGCCTCGATATGTGCCCGATTCGGTATGTGTTCGTTGCCTCGTTATGTGCCGACTCATTACTGACTTGAGAGTTCACCAAAAATAGTGATCGGTATAGAACTTCAAAACGTCAGGGATGCATTATATAAAAACTTGCTAATGCATACTTTTGAAACGGCAGATAAACATATCCGATGCCTTGTCATGTGTCCGACTCGATAAAACCTTGCATCGGTGATTTACCTTGAAGAGTAAAAAATTGTCATAGTACGTTCATATAATCTTAATTGGATTGTAATTCAAGTGCTCGTTTGGGCTGTAAATGTGGGATTATGAGCAGGTTGCCTCAGGCGAGCATCCCGGTGTGGTGAAAAACGTTTAAGTTGGTGATTATTTAACGTCTTGAGAGGCTATTTTTAAGAATTATAAGCTAGATTGTCATGGATCCAATTGCAAAGCTTTTGGTGCATCGAGAGGATACTATATACGACAATTTTGTACGTATATTACTATTAATATGAAGAGTTAATTGTTGTTCTGTATTGCTTGCGACATATCAGACACTTAGAATGTAAATTGTGAGCATTTGGGCACTTTACATTTTCAAAATCCAAAACTACTAGTAGGTTGCCCCGACGAGTATTCTAGATTGGGATACAAATGTTAAAGTTGATGGTTATATAAGGTGCGAAGATGCTATTTTTGATCCTATAAGCTAGATTAACATGGATCCAAATGCAAAACTATTGGTGCATCGATAAGAACCTAGAGTGCACTTTTTTCGCGTATTATTTTTAAGATGAAGAGTTTACTATTGTTCCTTATTGCTTGGATATCAAAGATTTGGATTGTAATTCGAGTGCTCTCGGTTGGGCAGTTGATTTTTGAATTATGAGAAGGTTGTCCCGGACAAGCATCCCAAAGTACATGTGCCCAAGTTAGGTAGTTGGCACATATGTGGTTGCCTCAACCGAACATCCTGGGGTGGTATAAAAACGTTTAAGTTGGTGATTATTTAACGTCCGAAGTAAAGCATTATAAGCTAGATTGTCAAGGAACCAATTGCAAAACTATTAGTGCCTTGAAATGAAACTATACGACAATTCTTTTACTCATATTACTGGTAATATGAAGAGTTAATTTCTATTCCATATTGTTTGCGACATATCAGACGCTTGGAATGTAAATTGTGAGTAGTTGGGCACGGGTGATTTTAAATTATTTAACTTCTGGAGGGGCTATTTTTAAGCATTATAAGCTAGATTGTTAAGGATCCAATTGTAAAACTTTTGGTTCCTCAAGAGCAAATAATACAATAATTTTTTGCGCAAATAACTGGTAATATGAAGAGTTAACTACTATTCCTCATTTTCCGATGAGCATCCCATATTGGACACTAAAATGGTAATTAGTTGGGGGTAGTTGGGCACTCGATATTTTGTAATTATGAGCATCCCAACAGGTTAACTCGGTGAGAAGCCCGATTGAAACAAGGATGCTTATTCATTATTCAAATAATACATACAAAAGTGGGAAATGTATACGTTATGTAATTCATCGTGTCCCATCTAGTTGCCTCATCATGATGCGTGTGTATTTTATAATGCAGTTGGCCCAGGCAGGCGACCACTACAAGGTTTTTAATATTTTACGTATATATGCACATGCAAGCTTATCCGTGATTATTCGTTAGTGTAATGAAGTCATTTATAAGATTAAGAAGCTGATTGTAGGTCCAAATACTCAAATAATATTTATATTCCACTTCTATATTGGATATTTTTGAATAAATATTTTAAAGGTATTAAATAATATTTTCACATTTTAAAACCGAACAAGATATTTAATCTAATTTATCTCGTTTCAATTTTCTTTTGAATTATCCATCCATTCACATTTCAAGAAAAGAAGTAGTATAGCAGTAATATGCTTAGTGAACTAATGCTTCGTTTGGTTCGCTAAATCCCGACCTTAGAGAGGTTTTCAGTTCCAAAATTCTGGTTTGTTTCGCGTTTTGCAGTGGGATTTGGAGGGGCTAGCTGCTCTGGATTTGGACTCGGGCAACGACGTGATTGGTCGGTTTCGTCTACGTGGCGTCAAAATCCGATTTTGGGAAAACCCAAATTTTGGCTGGGTTTGGGCTGAACTCCACAAAAGCCATGTGCAGCCATCATTTTGGTGGCCCATGTTACTATTCTCTTTGGCCCACAATACACAAAATTGCAAATAATTCCCCAACCCTAAATTCACCAAACCAAACAACCAACAATACAAAATGGCCTTGGATCAAATCCAACTCAAGCCCATGTCAAAATTGTGTATCAAATCGGAAATGAAGCCCAAAGACACAACTTTAAGACCCAAAAATGAAATCTGGATTTGTGTTTTTAACCCCAAAATGAAGCCCAACTCCCGGCGAACCAAACGAAGCCTAATAGGCTAGTGAGGAAATGAAGATAGACGTTTTTAAATGTCTCCATTAATACTCTTGCTTGGTAATAGGCTAGTGAGGAAGTATTAATTTAGTCTAACACCTACTAATTTAGCCTGACACCTAAGTAGGTATCTATTTGAAATGTTTTATTGTAAATCAGGTACAAATGTATGTAAAACAATGGAAATGTATTTTAATGACATACATAAGAAATGTCACGAGTTGGGACCGATAAATGTCCACATTTGTACTGGAGCATAATTTACCCCATTCAGGGCTGGTTCTAGATCCTGGAGTAGTATTTTTAATTAATAGAAGATTTTGGTCAATCTAGTAAGTTAGAAATTCTTTCGGAGTATGAGAATTAATCAATACAAACGAATTGAAAGGACTCAAAATTTAGATCGTGATGAAATTTTATTATATTATTAAAATATTTAGTTCACATATAAAGTTGGATTTGAAACTCCATATTATACTCATTATTTGTTACTAGAATGTTTTTTAGATTAAAGTATAACTAATGAATGTTGGGTCTTATAACAACTATAATTTCATTTCAATCGTAAGAATATGTGTTTTAGTATTGAATTGACGGTATGTGAATTATATCCTAGTATGAAACTGTTCGACATTATTTATTACTAGAATGTTATTTAGATTAAAGTATAACTAATGAATGTTGGGTCTTATAACAACGATAATTTCATTTCAATCGTAATAATATGTGTTTTAGTATTGAATTGACGGTATGTGAATTATATCCTAGTATGAAACTGTTCGAAAGGTAGAGAGTCCATTTTTAGTGGAGAAGATAGATGTCTATGCAGTTTAATCAGATATTGCTTGTTGAGTTGCACTCGGTGGTGAAGTAGTCATTGGTGATGAGTTTTTTGGACTTCATAGTAGTTTTGATGTAATTGGTTAAGTTGATGATTAGAGCTTGATCGTTGGTTTTGGATGTTATGATTCTTTTCTTTTGTAATTGTTCACTGAGAGCATTGCTTGTTCTCTTAGTTCTTATTAATTAAAAAAATTTAGTCGTCCCAAAAAAAAAAGTGTTTTTGTATTAAGTTAAAATTTGAATACGATATAACAACTATTCTACACCAAATTGCACTACCTTTTGTTATCTGAATAATACAATTAGAAAATAATTTATGTTGAGAGAAAAGAGAGTTTCCTACAGAAAAACCCTTAGATAGAAACATAAGTTTCTAATATTACAAACTAACCCGATTATTATTACGCATCATTATAACCCGATTTTCTGCTTCATTATTACGCATCATCACGCGAAAACCTCAGCTCAAATTTTTTCTCTCTAAAAAAACTCTCTCCCAACCAAGGGCCAACAACTAGATAAGAAACAACCATATCAACCTGTTTTTTCAATCAAAAATCACCGATCTCTCTCCCAACCAAGGGCCAGCAACATACATTGTCGAATTCTGCCAAAAACGCAATTGAAATCGAAGATTTTCTCTTTTTCCTAACTATTTTCATCATTTTTTAAGGTTTGCATCGATAGTTACATGTTGTTTACGTGCCTTGTTGTTCTTAGATGCCAGAAACAGATTCAACTGCTGAAACTATGAATGAATGTGATGCTGCTGAAATTCAAAGCACATGTTATGACCTCTACTGTTCCTACTATGATTTATGCCTTTCCGATCATTACACTATTGTTACGGTTTTATGTTCTATGATATAGTGATTATGATCTCTACAATAAACGTTTTATGTTCTCTATTAATATCATTATGATCTCCACGGATGTTACGATGTTCTTTATTAATTCCATTATGTTCTCTTTAAACTACTACTAGTGTATGTTCTATTCTATTGTATCGGGATGTTTATGATTTCTATTAATATCATAATGATTTATATAAATATTACTATGATTTCTGTTTAAATCAACTATTAATGTATGTTCTATTCTATTATACCTGGTTGCTTATGATCTATGCTAATATCATTATGATATCTATATATATTACTATGATTTTTGTTTAAATCAACTATTAGCTTATGTTTTATTCTCTTGTACCTGAATGATTATGATCTCAGCTAATATCATTATGATATCTAAAGATATTACTATATTTTCTGTTTAAATCAACTATTAGTGTATGTTCTAATATATTGTATCAGGTTGCTTATGATCTCTGTTAATATCATTATGATCTCTATAGATATTATTATGATTTATGTTTAAATCAACTATTAGTGTATGTTCTATTCTATTGTACATGATTGCTTATTATCATTATGATCTCTATATATATTTCTATGTTCTCTAATATTAAATCAATGTCATCATGATTTTTCATCAATTCTATAAATGCTATGTTATCTAATCATAATTCTATGATATCAGGATTTTCTGCTATGATATCAATTATAACTACTACGTTACTTCAATGATGTTAATTGCAACAATGGTTACTGTTGACAACACAAACAATAACATGTTGGCAATGACAACAGTGACTAATAATGATGAATTCGATGTTGGAGGCAGCTTAATAGATAGGCATGCAAACAACTTGGAGGACCTACATCAGTTATACGGAAGCATGCTGCCAAAGTAGGATTCACATTCAAAAGGTGCACATCAAGACTTGATGAGAGTGGCCATGTTTATTAGAAATCCTTTATGTGTAATCGTGCTGGAAAAACCAAAAATAGCTACTCTCACACCTTCACCAACTGTAGAAGATGTTGACAGCAAAAACAAAAGAAACGACGTGTGGATGCTATACTAAAAACTGGATGCAAAGATAAACTGGTGATAAGTTGTGACAACATCAACAAATTCTTCAAAGTCATTAAACATGATGAAAATCACAACAATGCTTTGACTAGACCAGAATGGTCACACTTACACTGTGTTGAAAGAACAATAACAGGTGACAAACCAAGAACAATAGAGCTTATGGAAGAAGCTAGATTACGCCCAATATTTGGTTTCAAATATCTGACAGTAGAAGGAGGAGGGAAAGAGAATGTTGGACACATAGAAAGGGACCACATTAACTTTGTAGGCAGGAAAAGAACAAAAGAAATGGGTGGAGCTGATGCACAAAATGTTCTCGACATGTTAAAAGAAAGACAAACCCAAGATCCTCAGTTCTACTACACTTTGAAGTTGGATGAAGATGGAAAGCTATGCAGCTTGTTTTGGAGGGACTCCATGATGAAAGATGATTATACACTCTATGGTGATGTTGTAATGTTTGATACGACCTACAGAAACAATAAGTATGGTCTTGTGTGCGCACCTTTTGTAGGGATAAACAACCATTGGAACAATGTTATGTTTGGATGCACTTTCATAGCTAATGAATCCATTGAATCCTTTGTTTGGCTACTGAGTGAGTACTTGAAATCCACGGGGGATAAGAAACCAGCTACAATATTCATTGATCAAGACTTTGCTATATCGAAAGGAATTGAACTGGTACAATATTCTGAACACTTTTATAACTTCTATGATTTCATATATAATCCATATGATTGCATATGAAACTTCTATGATATCAACAATTAGTGTAATGATATATTCTCTATGTTATCAATCTTAACTGCTATGATATCAACAAAACATGCTATGATTCCAAGTATTTGGTGAGGATACCATCCATAGACTATGCCTTTGGCACCTGTTCAAAAATGCAGTAAGCTACCGTGGAAGACTGAAAAATGATGATCGTTTCAAGAATGCTTTTCACCAATGTCTTCAAGGATCAATAAACATGGACCATTTTGAAGAGAACTGGAAGTACATGGTTGAAAAATATGAACTTTAGGATGATAGTAGGTTCAACCGATTATATGATATAAGAGAAAAATGAGGTACAACCTTAAACAAGTATGCATTCTCAGCAGGAATACTATCATCCCAACGTAGTGAAAGCACAAATAATGTCATCTCATTCAATGCAAATAAGGGCACCTCTCTCACAATATATTTCAAATTGTTTCATACAATGATCAACCGTTGGAGGACAAATGAGATTTATCAGGAATTCAAAAATCTACTATACGAGCCAACAACATACATACCTTCTGGACTTGTGAAACATGTTGCACATGTATTTTTAATAATTTTTATGTTATCAGCTATAAATTTTATGATCTCACTTATAGTAACTATGATATCAGCATTATATTTTATGATCTTGAATAAAAATTTCTATGTTCTCAACATTGCATTTTACGATATCAATAAAAACTCCTATGTTCTCAAATATACACATTGAAAATATTCAAAAACTTCCAAAAAGAGTTCAGAAGGTTCCTAGCTACAGATGCTTATGAAGCCATGAAACTGGGTGACAGGGTAATGTATGATGTCAAACCAGAGGATGAAACTGAAATGGAATGTATTGTGATAAATATAAAATATGAAGACGGGAGAGTGGAGGTCACTTGTACTTGCTAGCATATAGAATCAGTTGGCTGGTTATGTAAACACTGCATATGTGTGCTAGACAAGAACAACATCAAGAGAATACCAGAAAAGTATATCTTGAATAGGTGGACAAAGACATCAAAAGAAAAGGTCTGGGATTGTGTAAACCATACAAAGACATCAAATGAGAATGTACATGTATTATTCTATGATCTCAATGTATTAATCTATGATCTCATTAAAATGTTACACAAGTATTATTTTATAATCTCAATGTATTATTCTATGATCTATGTTATTATTACTATGATCTCATGGGAATTATTTTTTACTACTAAACAGGAATGCATAGCTTGGAGACAGATAATGAACAGATGCTAGAAGAGTATTAGAGGATGGGTACCAACGTGACTTAATAGCAATCAGAGCTATAATTGAAGCATCAACATTTGATGATATACCGAACACAAAGGAACCAAAGACATCGAAAACATCAAATACATCCACCAGTTGTGGTTCAACGAAGGTACTCAATCCAGACTTTACAAACACCAAATGAAGGAAACCACAAAGAGTGAAGGACATGTTTGAATGAAAGAAGCCAATAACAACTGAGTTTGGAGGCAGGCCTCCAATTAAACAAACATTTGATATGACTGTTGTCTTTATAATAATAATGACTATGTTTTCTAGTTGTAATGATTATGTTCTCTTTTATAATGACTATGTTCCTATTTATAATAACTATGTTATCAGTTCTAAAAACAACTTTTTCAGTTTTTTTTCTCTATGATATTAAATGAACAAACTATGATATCAAGTGGAGACACTATGATCTCAACTAAAACGCCTCTGTTTTTAAAACACTATGATATAAATTACAATCAATATGATATCAAATTGCAATCACTATGATATCAATTGCTAATCACTATGATATCAATTGCAATCTCTATGATATCAAATGAACAAATTATGATATCAATTGAAAACACTATGATATCAACAAAAAGGCTTCTGTTTTTAAAAACACTATGATATCAATTGAAATCACTATGATATCAAATGTAAATACCATGACTTCAAAAAGCACTGCAAATCATGTAACATAAGCAAAATGAAACTATTAACATAAGCAAAATATACTGCAGATCAGTTATCACTATTTTGTTCAGGATTGTTCAAAGATACATAAAAGTCAAGCATTATCTTCATCAGAAGCCTTCTTCTTTTCTTCACCAGCCTTCTTCTTTTCTTCATCAGCTTTCTTATTTTCTTCTTCATCCTTCTTTTCTTCATCAGCCTGCTTCTTTTGTTCAATCAAACCTATTAAGTCCACTGTGGATATATGTTCCACATCCTTCACAACATCCTTATCGGCTCTATTCTTTGTCCGTGACTCAGCCTCCCTCCTGGCAACCTTAATCTTCACCTTCTCATCATAAATATTCCGAAGATCAGCATGGAGTAAGGACCTTCTAGATTTAGTTTCAGACAAACTTCTCTTTTTCTCAACAAAGGATGTAACTTCGACTGGTTCATATCACACAAAACTAGAGTTGCAAGAATCTCAACACATAGCACATACCTTCTTGAAACCTACATATATACAAAAAGAAGCTATGATCTCAATAAAAACTTGTATATTCTCAAACAAAAACATTTATGTTCTCAATAAACAATTATATGATTTAATATAAAAATCCTATGATCTCAAACCAAACAGAGAAGCTATGATCTCAACTAAAAAGGCTATGATTTAAAATTACCTGCATAAGCATTTGATAGTTATATTTATCCCCTTGAAACATCTCCATATGCTTCATCAAGTAAACACCACTATCATTTGTATCACTATCAGTTATCCAGTCGAACTTAATTTTCTCTAACTGAAACTCCTTGACAGAATCACCATCAGGATGGTGAACATTAACCAAGAAAGTCGAAAATTCAACTCGCTATTACAAAAGAAAAAAGAAAAAACAATTGTATTAACCAACTATAACAACTTAAAAACATTGTGTAAACAAAAACAAAAAGTTATAATATCAGTCAACTTACAATAGTTTCAAATAAAGCTTGAACCTTATCTACAGAATGAGGTATGTTGTCAAGGTACTTATAAAATGCTTATGTAATATCAAAGGAATAAAAAAGTGCACAGAAAACAAAAAGAAACTATGAACTCAAAACAAAAGTCTATGTTCTAAAAATAAACAACTATTTTTCCAGTTAAAACATATATATATTACCAAATCTTCAAATCATACTCAGATTCCCTGGAGTTTTGATTATATGACCATTGAAGTGATCCTTACAAATTACGCATAGTAAGGTCATGACCATCGCGCTCAAAATAAAATTTTGAAGCCTTGGACTCAAAACAACCTGCAAACCTAGATATGTAATCTTGTATGGGGAAAAAACCAACTAAGTTAACATTAATCTTATAGAACAAACAACACAACACAAAAACAAAAACAAAAAAAAACGTACAGAACTATTAAGCTGGAACCAATAGCTAGTGATCTTCTTTTCAGGGCTACTAATAAGCTCAGTGTTGTTCAAATGCATGACCCAACACTCAATCACATCAGTTGAAATCTCCTCCAAAGTGCTCAATGACCTAATGTGTTCAGTATCTACATAGTGTGTCTCATCAAACCAAACAAATTTTTTATAATCCCTACAATTAAAAAAAAGTCAAAACAAAGTCTATGACCTATATAAAACATTCTATGATCTCAAGAAAATAAAATCAACTAACATTATATTCTCTGAAATGAAGAAACAGTAATCTGCAACTCCTTTCACCAATGACATCATAACTTTCTTTCCATAAGTATTGATCTTCCTGATAACCACACTACCCATCACAAGCTCTGGCTCTATTGCCCCTCAATCCATAGAGCATACAACAATTATCTTAGTGTGAGGCTCACTTGCATGATTCTTTGCAACAAGAGTCTGATCTCCATCTTTGTTGACATGAACCTCAGCCTCATTTTCTATGATTTCAGTTAAACAATATATGATCTCAGAAACTAAACATATGATCTCAAAAAATAAACTATGATTCCAGCAAATAACACATATGTTCTCACCGTGTGCAACAATATCATCCTTCAGAGGTGGGGGAGGTGCATCAGTATCATTTCCTTCTTACTGGACTCCAACAAGTTCCTCATTTTGTTGCTCCTCACCGTGATCTCAGGGGAAAACACTATGATCTGAAAAATCCTATGATTTCAGCAATAACAAACTATGTTCTCACCGTGTGCAACAGTATCATCCTTCAGATGTGGGATAGGTGCAACAATATCATTAACTTTTTGCTGGTATCCAAAAATATCCTCATTTTCTTGCTCCTCACCATGAGGAACTATTTTCTAAAATAAACCTATGATCAGGAAATAAACCTATGATCTCAAATATTAAACTATTTTCTCAGCAACAAAACTATAATTTCAACAAATGGCAACTCACCATGAGCAAAACTAAAACTATGTTTTTGCTGGCCTCCAACATAATCCTGACTTTATTGCTCCTCACATGTAATCTCATACAATTATATAAAACTGTGTTCTCAAAAGTAACTAGTATGATTTCAACAAAAACAACTATGATCTCACCTTGAGCTAAATTATCATTATCATCATTAAGATTGAAAAATGATCCATCATCAAAACCATCATCATCTCCATCATCAGAAGTATCATCTGAATCTTCCATATTTTTTTGTCTGTTCTTCCATTTCTTTTGGTATCGAGCTCACATTAGCATTCAGAGTAGAGGAAGGATCAAGCTGCGTGTCATACAAATTTACAGCTTCACCTTGAGTAGATTGAGACATAATTTTTTGACATATTCCAAGGGAGAAACTGGGACCATCCATAATATCAAAAGATAATCCTAAACACAAACGATCAACAACTTTATGGACCAAAGGATCCGACCACCATTGTTGCGACTCAAAAAGTTGTGAAGTGGAAATGCTTTGTGGAACCCCAACCCCAAGAGCCAACATCCTTTTCATTTGTGCACGCATAATGACTTCTGACTCTCTTAAAAGTCTTCCAAGATTCATCAATACCCTTATCAAAAAAATCACAAAACATAACTCTCATAAAAAAAGACTATGATCTTAAAAACAACACCTATGATCTAATAATAAACATCAATAATCTCAGGAAAAAAATACATGATCTTTGCATAAATAAACATATGATCTCAAAAACAAAACAAAATCTATGATCTCAAAAGAAACACTTATGAACTCATAAGAAAACCTTTATGATCTCATAACCAACATATCTGATTTAAATGAAAAATCTATGATCACAGCAACAACACTTATGATTGCAACCTAAAATTCTATGATCTCAATAACAAAATATATATAAACTTGAACCATGCTAACCTACGTTCTTAGAAATCAGACATATGATCTCAAACAAAAACACTACGATTTCAGACAATAGGAAAAACATGAAAACTTACATTTTCGGCAGTAGCCTTGATCTCATAATCACTAGGCAAATCTTGATCAATAAAATACTTGACAAATCCTTCACTGAATTTTGGGTTACTATGATACAAAGGGCGGAACCTTTTCACTTTGGTGATAGGATACATATCATTCAATCGAAAGGCCAAAAACCATTTACTTTCTCATCTTTAACCTTTTCACTAAGAATTTCTTCAGTCCAATGGCTACACAATGGTAGCGTTGACGGCACATCTCGTGCCATATGGTTGAACCTATGTAAATAGCAGTACACCAGGACCATAACACAACCACTCACCGAACATAAATTTATTTCTCTAAAATATTTCACAGCACCAACCAACTTATCAATGACATATGAACACCAGTCATATGTTTTTATTAAACCAACATCCTACAGTGCTGTAAGCAGCTTCAAGTCAACATGTCATGTTGAAGTAGGTGCCAAAAATACCCCCACAAGCATACAAAACAAAGAGCTGCTTCAATTGATCTCCACCATCTGTCAATAGGAGCAACCTTTGACCAATAGTTGACAGCTTTACTTATCCACTTTTAGTAACATCATCAACCCCACCTCAACGTCTAATGTTGTTTACCCAACCTTCTCTCAACTGATTCTTTTTAACAACACTGTTAGAAGGAACAGAGGAGTTTCCTTTGTACTTATACTGCACAGGGACATCCCTACCAACATTCCAGGGGAGCAAAAAGATATCATGAACATCATCACCACTAACCTGATAACTATACTTTCGAACATTCTGAACATACGAAGCATAATCAAAATTCTCCACTAACCATGGGCCAAGGCCCTTAGGTACAGTCTTAAATTTCACCTGGAAAAACCTTCCAAAACCAATATCTATAATATCTTGCTTTTGTTTGTCGTTCAGTTTCCCCAACACAGAACCAATCTTCTTTGGCTTACAGCTTGAACCCGTGACTTTTAAAACAACCTCCTTCTTCTCAACAATCTCCTTCTTCGACTCCATACCCCCCAATAGCTTTTTTACCCTTGATATCATTATTCTTAGGCACCTCCACCAGAAAATCCTTCTTCTTAGGCACCTTCTCATCATCTGGATTAAGGATCTTTTTTTCTTGTTGCCCCTCGGCTTCTTCACCTTCTTTGCAGGAGAACCTACAAAAACATGTCATAAAAAGAAACCTATGATATCAGTAAAAACACATATGATATGAGCAAAAAAACATATGATGCCAGAAAACAAAACATATGATTCTAGAAAAGCCCTATGATCTCAGTAATAAACCCAATGATCTCATCAATAATAACTATGATCTAAAATAAAAATACTACGATTTCAGTCAAAGAAAATATCACATAATTTTTCTGCAAAAGCCTATGATGTCAGTTCAAAACCCTAAGATATGAAATAAAACTACTATGATATCACACAAAACTTATGATATGAACAAAAAAAGCTATAATATCAGTAAAGATAACAACAAAAAATTCAAAAAAACAAAACCGCAAAAACCAAAAAACCTATGATTTCAGTATAAATTATATGATCTCATGAAAGATAACTATGATCTCAAACCAACACACTATGATCAAAAAAAATATCACATAATTCCCTACATTAGCCTTAATTTCATAAACTAGTATATGATCAAAAACCTAAGATATGAAACAAAACTACTATGATATCACATAACAAACCTATGATATCAACAAAAATTCAAAACAAAAACAAACCGCGAAAAACCAAACAAACAAAAGACAGCTGCAAAATAACAACACAAAAAACCCTTTGAACAAACCCCAAACAGCTTTGAAAGAATAAAAAAATAGTATATAAACCGGAAAAAGAAAAAATACCTTCTCCGGAACCCTTCACCGGAAATCTTCCTCTTAGGGTTTTTAAGTAGAGGAATCTCAGAAAACACATCTCCGCCAGGGTTATCACCTAACATTGTATGTCCAGAACTACAAAACGAACAAAATACAAAAACTCGATCAGAAACACATATACAACACTTCGACACACAAAATCAAAACCAAAAAAAACTGCAACTATTGAAAGGAAACACACTTACATGCTATTACAAAGGAAAAACGGACGAAATCAGTTCAATTTTGAGAGCAACACGGACGAAATTGTTCGATTTTGATGTAGAGAAACTGCCGATGAGAAGAGTGAAAAGGAAGATAAATAAATGAAGTTGAAATTAGTGAAGAAAACGGACATAATGGAAACCGGAAATGGGTCGCAAAAATCGGGCACGATCCGCGAGAAAAAATTGAAAGTTGAACAGTTACATGGTAAATTGCAAGAAGCCCCCGTTTCTAGATAAAATAGCTAGAAACTGTTTCTCCCAAGACTTTGTAAAGAGATAATAGAATAGGGTTTATTCTGATTTGATAAATGAGAGAGTACAATCATGTATTTATACAAGAGAAAGAAGCTTCTAGAGAGCCCATAACAGTTAGGCCTATAACAGTCTAACTCAATACTTACTCTTGTACATTTATTCTCTAACACTCCCCTTGAATGAACATGAGTTAGTGATAGTTAGTACGCGAAAAATACTGCATCATTATAAATCTTGCTAAGAAAAATCCAGTAAGATAAAAACCTAGCGAAGGGAAAAATAGTGTAGTGCGTATCCAACTCCCCTGATTAAAGTATCACTTCAATTCTTCGAATGTCGTAAATCCAATCTTCCAAACCAGCTTCTCAAATAATGAAGTCGAATGTAATGCGGTTGAGCAATCTTCTTATGGCGAAATAACTTTTGTAATATACGCCTTGTCTTCTTCAGGAAGAACTCTTCAAATACTTGAAACATCATATAATTCCAAAATGTCATAGCAGAACTCCAGTATATTATAAAGATATCAAACAAGCCCATAACTCTTATCTTTATCAAACAGTTTCCCAATCATGAAGATATATGCACTTATAATGTTGCCTCGTTAAAAACCTCACCAGGAAAAATCCAATGGGATAAAAACCTAGAAAAGAAAAAATAGTGCAACCATTTCTCATGGAATGCGCAGTTGTCCTCATTGCTCTTCAATAGTGATCTCCCTTCCTTGACAAGATAAGGGTACCTTCTTCAGGAGGTATAGTAAGGATAATTGTAGCTCTTGATAGCTGATTGTGGTACTTCTGGACCATGTAGATCTCAAAGATAGTAATAATGCTCCTGGTAATAATCTCTTAGATGTTCAAACTTCAGGTTGAGCCAACATTGGTGTAACCAATAATACTCTTTACAAGTCATGAGAATCATATATCATACTTTACTTGTTCATTTACTTGTTCATGGAGGTTTACATACTTGAAACCTTACATCCTCAAGAACTTTCCTCTTTTAATTCATGACCATTGACATGATACTCTTAGTCTCCCTTTGAAGTTAACTGTCGGAGATGATATCTCCCCTCACTAAACTTTCTCAGATCATGACATTTTAGTCAAGCCATTCAGGACAACCTGTATGTTAGTCTAAGTGATAACATTCAATAGGAATAAACATATTATGATGCAATGCTTAGTATCTAAGTGCACATAAAATAGACTCGATAATGCAACAGTTTTGTACGAAATTCATTTGATCAAAAGGACCTCAAGTCTATGAGCTCATTTTCCATCATCATCATGATGTTATCAAAGGACTCACATGTCAGATTTCCAATTACGTGTCCATCGAATTTGCATATGCTTATAAGTCTCTCGGTTCCATGTATACCGGTATATCAATTTTTTCTTTTGCTAGATTTTTCAAGTAAGTACTGATCATCGATATTTGAGTATTATTAGTACCATTTCCTTTCATATAGGCCATCTATTTTAATTCAGATATATATGGCATTCATGACATTCATTACTCGAGAGAGTACCAACTCCTCGATCTTGCCAATCCATGTGTATTGTACTTTAGCATTGGAAACGTATTTCATTGAGAATCATTAGTAAAATTGGCAAGTTATCTCAATGTCCAACACATGACATTCTATAACCAATATGCAACTCTGTATGCCTCAATATATAGGGTCATAGCTGTTCAACATTCAAATAATATAAATTCATTTTGAGCATATCTTGATATAGTACCATGAAGCTGAATATTTAGTTCAAGTTTGAACTTTCACGTTCTTGGGATCAATTTGCTCTACGAACTCGATTTTACAAGCTTCCTCATGTTATTTCTCCTCTAAGTTGGGAAAAACTAGCTTGTACTAGTAAGGGCTATAAATAGAAATTTCATGTCCAGCTTTAATACTCATATATGCATACAACCATCTAGTATGCTTCACACATTAGTTCTTCGCAAAGAACAATATCATAGGGAGTCAATATACTCACATAGTTGGATTATCTTGTGCTGAAATCAAATTTGTCCTTAAATCGGAGATCATACTTGTGGATTTCCAACCACTTATATATCAATCAATGTCAACTTTCAAAGTTTGACTTTTGCTCATTTCAAGATCTCCACAATCATGTTTCATCTCTTTGTTGTGTCTTACCATAATAATAATGACAACATGAGAAAAGTTTCAGCACATAACCATGTCGAAACTTCATGTTTCACAACAACGAGCACGTACACCCGTATGGCCTAATTAGTCATATCGAGATATCTCTCATACATCACTTGAATTTGGCCTTTCAATAATGTGACAATTGGACACAATCATTGTACCTTTCACAATTTGCAAGACTAATTATATCGATTCATTCAAGAATTTAGTCTAATATGTTCTTACGCACAGTTTTGTAAGATTACAAACTCTCGTATCATGATGAAATCAAGCCATACACTTTTGTTATGTCTTCTAGACATAATCCATCTCTAACGGGTATATATATATTGTAGCGCCCCGTCCGGGTGGTACCGGATCGGGTGCCACCTCAGAGTGGTCCCGACCGCCTGAAGCGCGGTTGATCGATCAGTGCCGGATAAGGGGAAAGCCATACCCAGGATATAAAACAATCTCATTTATTTATCAACATAATATTGGTAACTGTACAACGGTAGAGAATTTGCCAATACATTTATTTGCTAAACAAGTCAAAACAAGGCAGCGGAAAAGGTCTGGTCTGGTTGCTAATGCCTGGTCATCCTACCCGACCGTCTACCCTGTTCTCGCAATCATTACCTGGGGAACGGAAAGAACAAACATGACAGAGAGGGCAAGTCACAATAGTGAGTAATAAGTTAAGATGGACAACAAAACAGACACAGACGTTAATTCAAAACAGAGTTCACTCATGACAGGAAAAACACGAAACACTTATCACTTCTGACAGGAGAACACGGAACACTTATCACACAAGACAGATTCCCGATCCTGGATTTTTAGTAATTTCATGAAACAGTACCAACCATCACACCACAGAATGGCCACGGAGGGCAACTTGACTACCTTATTACTCCGTCGAGGAGCGACCTCGCAGACAGGCAGACGACATGCTTAAGTCCATGTCGGCCCGGTACACGGAACGATATCGATCACCTGCGCCGGCGATACCGTTGGGGCATCCGGGGATCTGTGGGTACAGGAGATATAGCCAGACCGTCGGTCTATTCCGCCCGGTCCCAACTATACCAGATGTCCCTGGGCCCACACAAGACAGGATGCCACGTAGGCATATAACAGGATACCGCAGAGGGCTTATAACAGGATGCCACAGAGGGCTTATCAGTCAGGTTACCAGGATCGGATCAAACAGGCAAAACAGGACACGTACAAGTCACTTATTCATATTCAGAGATTCTAACAAGCGCCAAACTGGCGATCACAGGACTAAACACGATTACAAGAGGGCAGGACACGAGAACAATCACTGGATTCGAATGGCAGAATACACTGACAATTAATCGCCGAAAGGCAGACAGTACAATCGAGAGAAACGAACAACAGGTATCAGGGATAACAAGGGTGCCCAGTGGCGGACAACGTCTCAACAGGACACCGGTTGGCGGGTAACAAGGTTAAACGCAAGTGCCTGATGGCGGTCAACAAAGGTAAATACAAGTGCCGGGTGGCGGGTGGTTAAAGTCAAAGCACGAGGGCCGGATGGCTGTCAACAAGGATAAACACAAGTGCCAGATGGCAGGTGGTTAAAGTCAAATACAAGTGTCGGATGGCGTCAACAGAGTCAAACACGAATGCCGAATGGCGGGATACAACAATAGACAAGGATGCCAAGTGGCGGGTAACAGGTCACGGTCAAACAGCAGATGTCGATTGACGGTCAATAAAGTCACATAATTTCCTGAGGACAGACACAAGTACCGAAACGCAGACAGTAACACTGAACAGACACAGGTACCGAAAGACAGACAGTAACACTAAATAGACACAGGTGCAGGAAGACAGACAGTAACACTAAACAGATACAGGTGCAGGAAGATAAACAGTAACACTAGAGAGACACAGGTACAGAGACACAGGTAGTAAACTGAACAGACACAGGACATCACATTCGGTTATCAAATCAAAATCACATTAGGGGTCAGAGTCGATCAGAGAGTCAGCGGAATATCGGATACAAGTCCTAAAGTCAGGTCAAATGTTACGATTAGGCGTAACTGAATAGCAAGGCTTAACAATAACAATATGGAGG
>JAYMSP010001767.1:0-29032 GCA_036897095.1 Plantago elongata | reverse complement strand
ACACACCTGTTTTGAAGTCTGTACGAACCACCTTGTATTGTGTAAGTTTGATTATTATTTTCTTGGTAATCACGTCAGTTCCCCTAATCACCCAGCTTCAGAATTCATACTCACTGAAAGAGTACTGGTTTTATTTTCGTATCTATGATTGCCTATTCCAGGAAAGCTCACATTTCTAGCCTTTTGTGAAACTTTTGCAGGTTGCAGTTATTCCTAACTGTAGCATATTGGCGACGGTTGGTCAGAAGATGGCAAGTACCCCTGGTGTTAGTGCTACATTGTTTAATGCGCTGGCTAAGGTGTGGTAACTTGTAGATTTCTCCAGATTCCTATCCTTCTCCATATAGGATCATTTTGTGTGTCGACTCAGTTGATCTATCATCTATCATATTTACTTCACCACTGGACATGTTTTTAATTAATATAAGAAATTACATATGGCAGTAAACAGTTAGACGACCAGATTAGTTAACTTCGTACTGTCATTTACAGGCTAATATTAATGTACGTGCTATAGCTCAAGGGTGCTCTGAGTATAATGTCACGGTGGTTATCAAGCGAGAGGATTGCATCCGTGCTTTACGAGCTGTGCATTCGAGGTTTTATTTATCAAGAACTACAATTGCTATGGGTATCATTGGACCTGGGTTAATCGGTGGCGCATTACTTGATCAGCTTCGGGATCAGGTATATATTATCCTAGTACTGTTTACATGTACCAACTCAGTGTAATATTATTTTGATTTAGGATCTACATGAATACGATTAACATGTGTTTTTTACCCTACGCAGACAGCCGTCCTCAAGGAGAAGTTTAACATTGATCTACGTGTCATGGGTATTACTGGATCGAGAACTATGCTCTTGAGTGATGTGTAAGTTTTGAAAATCTGAATAAGATGCTCATTTAAGGACACTGTAGTGCTATCATGCAGCAAATTTGGTACTTTGTTTTGGATCCTTCAGTTTATAGCAGTCTTCTTTCTAATAGATAAAGTGATCGCATAACTGATCTTACGACGTTTCTGTTGTTAAGACGGCAGTACACATGGTGGAAATATGTTGATTACCTTAATGTGTCAGATGTAATTCTTTCATGTGTTTCTGGCTTTCCCACACCTACACAATATAAGTAACACCGTGTCTATGTGTTAGGCTGTGCTGTTAGATCAAACTTACACAATTTCACATGGGGCAGCCTTTAATACTCTTTGTTGTTTACTGAAGGGGAGTTGAATTGCCAATATGGAGAGATCTTCTGAAAGAGAAGGGGGAAAAGGCTGACTTGGAGAAGTTTGTTCAGAACGTCCATGGGAATCATTTCATCCCCAATACTGTGATAGTAGATTGCACTGCAGACTCTGATGTTGCAAGCAATTACTACGATTGGCTGCGGCGTGGTATACATGTGGTTACTCCGAATAAGAAAGCCAATTCAGGACCTCTTGATCAGGTATTAATACATCGAGTGTAGTTGACACCAAAGGTTCTAAAAACTATTAACTTCTGCTGTTCAATTTAGAGTTACTTGCTACACAGTTTTTTTTTTTTTTTTATGCCACATTTCTGGTGGAAATTTTTTCTTGTATTTTTCAAAAAAAAAAAGAAGGTCCCCATTATATTCGGGATGTGCCTATACGTGCCCTGTTCTCCGCAAATGTCAAGGTTTCAATTAGTCGATGTTTAGATAAATTTGCGAGACTATTCTATGCTACGCATTATTTTAATTTCTTTGGGTCCTGAATGCAGTATTTGAAGTTGAGAACTCTTCAGCGACAGTCCTACACTCATTACTTCTACGAAGCAACTGTGGGAGCTGGTTTACCAATCATTACAACTTTGAAAGATCTCCTTCAAACTGGAGATAAAATAATGCGAATTGAAGGCATTTTCAGGTCAGTATACTCTATTACGAGAAGGGTTTGACTCTAATGTTCTAAGCTATTGCTGTTCTCCGAATATTTTATACATATATTCATGCACAGAGATTCTAGGGTCTTTTACTTAAAATGCTAAATCAATGATGTTTCATCCAGTGGAACTTTAAGCTACATATTCAACAACTATGTCGGGGAACGGGCTTTTAGCGATGTGGTTAAGGAGGCAAAAGAGGCAGGTTACACCGAACCAGATCCAAGAGATGATTTATCTGGAACAGATGTGGCTAGAAAGGTATATTTGTTACTTTGACTTCCTATATTGATTATTTCGTTCATAGGTAATGGTCGTTTGTTGTCTTCTTTTGGAAAGCCATTGAACAACACAATTGCCTGCATTCAGCAGACAATTAAACATGGGCCATTATCATATTGATGTTGCACTTAATCAGGACCTTTTTTTAAATTATTATTGAACATGAAATATATCATCACAATTACAATTGTTGAACAAGACGAATTTATCAATCGATTCTAGATGCAAATCACCACCAATCTCTATTCAGAGAATATAATCACCCATTTCGGGGAATCGAACCCGTGACCTCATGGTTACGGGGTGTCTCAGCTTGCCACTCGGCTACAAATGCTTTGACAAACTTAATCAGGACCTAATAGACATAATTTTCTCAAGACTAGGAGATCTGAGGCACAAACTTGTAAAATGTTGTAATATCACCCAAACTTTTCTCTGAAGAATGCCAGTTGCACTGGTTGAGAAAAATACATACCTTAGCAAATGACTTGTAATTTATTGGCACTCACTACATTTCTACCATGGAATGCTGATTTTCGTGTTATATTTAGTTAGATAATTCAAATGGTTTGTGTGGTGCAGGTGATAATCCTTGCTAGAGAGTCTGGGTTGGAGTTGGAATTGTCAGATATTCCTATTCAGAGTCTAGTGCCTGAACAATTAAAGGTTTGAACAAAGTTAATTTGCTAATTGTTGCTTAGACGAAGTTTATCAATTGGTCACTGAAGTGAAATTCTGATGGTTACCATTCCAGAATATTGCATCGGCCGATGAGTTTATGCAGAAGCTGCCTCAGTTTGATGAAGACATGGCAAGGCAAAAACAGGAAGCTGAAGCTGCTGGTGAAGTAAGCATCTCCTGTTATCTATAGCCTGTCTATATAACAAACTTGTGTAGTTAGTTGCGTGCAATAAAACTAGGTTCAGTATAAAAATAAAACCATCCAAAAGATGGCTTCAATTCAAATCTTTCTCATCAACTATTTTTTTATCAGAGAAAAGGTCTGCTGATATACTTTCTGATAAAGTTGCGTGAAGTTTTGTCAGTTTCTCATTAACTTGAATTATCATCTGTAAGGTGTTGAGATACGTCGGGGTAGTTGATGTAGTCAACCAAAAAGGAACAGTGGAGCTGAGAAGATACAAAAAGGAGCACGCATTTGCCCAACTATCTGGATCTGATAACATTATAGCATTCTCAACTCAAAGATACGAAAAGCAACCGTTGATTGTCCGTGGTCCAGGTGCTGGAGCTGAAGTAACTGCTGGTGGAGTATTCAGTGACATATTGCGGCTTGCATCATACCTTGGTGCACCATCATAAGTTAATGACTGGCTGATCTTCAACTAGTGAAAGTTATGCTTGTTCACTTGTTTGATCCTTGTTCTGTGCCAATCCTGTGATGATGATTCCGGATTTTTCGCCATGACTGCCTTGAGATTTTGCAGTTTAGGTTAGTTAGCTAGCTATCCGAACCAGATTGCACTGAAATTTTATCCTGTGGATTTGCTATTTGTAATCTTTGAGCTTGAAGGTACTGAGAGTGAAAATGTTGCGAAAATAATGTATTCTTTCTCCCATTTGGCACTCTCTCAAACCGTATTTTCACTTGGAATACTCATTCCGTATTCGTTCTTCGCATTTGGAGCGACCAGGACGTGATACGATCAGGCAACATTCATCTACAGTACTCCAAACATGATTCCAAAAGTGCCAGCTTAGAAGCTCCAGAGCTATACGGCAATAATTCAGGGTTCTTGGTGGGCCGTATGGGCCAGTAACCAGTTAGATTCCTTGAAGACCAGCAAATTGTGTTCCTGCCTCATCAACGTGGCCCAATAGAAAGCACGTTTTTGCTATTAGAACATTCATGGTCACAAGTCACAAGATTTCTTAAAAATCTGCAATAAGTACAAGAATCTTGTTTTATGAATGATACTTGATCCATACTTGTTGCCACACAGATTTGATCATTTGCACAAAACACACACACATGAAAAATAGACCATTGCATTGTAGTAGTACTTCTTTTGAATAATTCAACAATAATTTTATTGAAAAAACCAAAAGAGACATGTAAATACAACTGCACTTATCCGTACAAGTAGATACAAGACAAATTCTGAGGGAATGAGGCTATACAAGAAAGAAAGTTATACAAAATCAGCTAAACCAAAATGAAATAAATTAAGATCATTGGAGAAAATCGACATGGCGCGAACAGAGTGTGAGGACACTTTTGCCCTCACCTCCTCTGGTTGTGTAGGCTTCTTTTTTCCTTCCTTTTCTTTTTCCATTCCTATATATATATATTGTCGCGAATTAGCTAGACTAATGTTTCTTCTTCTTTTTAAAGACTTGAATCGGTAAACCTCCTTTTGGTACCGGAAATGGACCGTATTGTATTGCATCTTCTTCTCCAATAACTTTCCATCTGATCACACAAAATGAATGGTAAGAAACCGCAAAACTGATTGGATTCTTATTTTTGATAGAATGGTTTTAATCTTTACGAGAAAAACAAATATAATATGCGAAAACAATCAAGCTCAAGAAAATATTATGAACTTGAGTAAAAGATCAACCAATAATGTTCATTTGTATTTTTCTCTTTTGTTTTCTTTTGTGTCAAAATTCTTTTTTTATGGCTTCAATTTAGTTCCTCATAGCCTCAAAAGTCAGCTCAAAAGACTGATATGTAATAGTTCCAAAAATCACGTAGAGTCTTGATGCATGCATGCCAGCTGTGTAGAAGATATCTTCTTGATTGACTATTCACCATTGTGTTGTGAGTGATCTTAAATATTCATGTATTTATTGACAATAGATAAATAAAATAAAATGAATATATTAATTAAAAAGATAAATATAAAGATTGAAATCCTAAGAATCAGAAGCTAAAAGTTCACTAGCGTTATGTAACTCTCTAGTTTTTGAGGACCACTCTCTCTGTAGAACAAAATAAATGGTCCATGCATACCTAAACTACCAAAGATATGATCCCACCAAATCTTTGCATACTCTATTTTCTCCTCAATAATTTGTGCATCATAAAATCCTACTCGATGTTGATTACAACAAACTATATTCTCCAATCATAACTCCAAGAAAAATGCACTAAATACCTTCTTTTTTTAATCTATTTTCCCTATACAAATAAAGCTAACGATAGAAAGATTGTAGTGGAAAGAGTACCTATATGTGGTTGTGAGGTGGTGGATGAAGATGAGCATCTCAAGCTTCGCAAGCTCACTTCCCGGGCACGAATGTGCCCCGTTTCCAAATGGCATGTATGTGTTAGGCCTTGGGGGCACCTGCAACCATCAAACGATATGCATGCTTTATAAGAATATGGACGACTACCAATATTGAGCTAATTAAGCTCTATACTTTATGTCTTGGATTCACATCAACGTCAAATAGTGACAAACCTAAAAATACATGTGACATAGAACAAAATAGCTCGAATATTTCTTTAAGACATAATCATATTTAGAGCAAAATAGCGCGAACATTTAGTGAAGACATCATCATATTTATTCATAGTACGATCTAGAAACATGTGGTAAGAAGCTAGGTTACAAGAGGAGGTCACATGTTGTGAACTTGTGATCATAAACATAGTCCACACACATGAAGAGAGTATTGCTAGCATTGAGAAGGATAATGGAAAGAGAAAGAACCTAGGCTAAGTTAGAAGTAGAGTACCAAGATAATGGAAACATGGATGACCTTAGGTTTTAATCTATCACAATTATTCACAAGAGGATAAATTGATTTAATTGTTATGCCCCCACATAAGAATCTTTGCTCGATCACACTTAAATCCACATCACAAGGTGTATATGATTCTACTTACGTTGCGTCCTTAATTTCCTTTTCTCAATTCTTTTTCAAAAAAAAAAAAAACAGATAAATAAATATCAAATTGATTAATGTAACCATGACAGCATATTAACTATAATTACTCAGACATACTCACTCCCCTCATTGGTTATTTTATGATTCAAGGGTAGTTCTCAACTCTCAACATCGATGGAACCTTAGTTTCATTATCAAACTTAACCGAATTGACAAAAATACCTCCACTTAAATCAAAAAGTTTATCATCTTATTAGCTAAAAACACCTCCACTAAAATTATCTTATCATCTCTCAATGTCGAGTATATAATAAGCTAGGCACGTATTTATACCCCGCCGCAGTGAGATTCCGTGTCTCATTCTTTGAAGCATGTGGCCTCTGAGAGAACTAGACTTTGTAAGCATCCTAGCCTTTCTTTTCTTCCTCCATCTAGCGGGGTAAGGACGTGGGCCCTAGTTCTATACATCCTAATGGATTTTCATCTACCCATGTCTCCCGATTGATTTTCATCATGTGCAAATTAAGCATGTACCAATACGACTAGTTTATTAACTAATTTTACTAAACAAAGACTAAATTGTTGCTTTACCTCGAATCTGGAGGGGTCAAATTTGTCCGGTTGAGGGAAGAAATCTGCAGAGTGGTGAATGGTCCTGAAGAGGGGAAGGACCTTCCAACCTTTGGGGATTACATACCCCTGGAACTCAACATCTTCAACTGCTTCTCTGAATGTGAATGATAGAATACTTGCACTCCTTAGTGTCTCTTGTATCACCTTTTCAATATATTCAACAACACCCTTAGTAATCAATCACTAAACATCTAAAATCTACTAATCAATCAAATATAAGTTATATATGTACCCTGTTAGTAAGAAGCATATGTCGTGTATCATCCCACGTTAATCCCCGGTTGTTTTCTAGTCGTCGCTTACTTTGAATTTCCTCTTGCTCCGCCTGTAATAGTATACCGCCTCTTTATAAATTTAAGCTTTTAAATAAATAACATTCGATATCTAAATTTAAACATGTGATGTTCATCGGAATCATACCGTGACAGATTGTAAGACATTGGGATTGTCATGCAAGTACTTGAGAACCCACGTAAGCACACTGGCAGTGGTATCGTGAGCAGCAAATATAACACCAATGATATTATCTGCAATTTGGGAATCGCTTAAGTTGTTGTTGTTCTTTTGTGCTCTCAACATGTTTCCTAACAATCCTCCATCTTCTTCTCCATTTTCTCTTCTCTTCTCAATTAGCTTTATCAACGTTTCATTCAATTGCTTCCGAGCCTAGTATCATCATATAATTCAAACTTGTAAACAAAAACTCCTAAATTCTTGGAACTAAATTAAATATTACTAACAAATAAAATATAGAAAGAAATATTGATTTCTTGCATCTAATGCCACGAAATCACATACGTGGTCGGCCTATGTATTTAAGGACAAACAAAACTTAGGGATATTTGTTTCCGTCTCTATACACGTACGTGGCTTCTCTTCGTGACACTAATAATGTCTGGTACTAGGAGTATATACTTTATATGCACCCTCTATCGTTGTATTCGAATGTTTCCACCATATTTATCACTAATTTTTCAGTCTCATAACTTCTTTTAATAATAAGTTTCTTACATAAATATGTAACTTCTTAAACAAACTAATTGGAGCTAACTGGTTTAATAAGCCAATAAAGTTAGCTTGTTGAAAAAAAACTACCTGATCAGTTATGACTACCTTTTCAGCTAATTTTGCTAAACGGAGTTTATCTCTAAAACTAAATTATATATACACTTATTCTAACTATGATCGGTAACGTATAAGAAATATGATTAAAGATGTGAAATTAAGAAATTAAGGGAATAAAGAATTTATATAAGTATTGGTTTTACCTTCATTGCTTTGTAAAATGGAGTACCCGGAAAATCCAAAGGCATTGAATTGTAGCCTTTCTCCAAACTATGATACAAGTACTTTATTCTCTCCGTTTCCACTTCCGAATTCTTGTCCCCAAATGCTGTTATTATAGCCACATCAAATGCAAACTGCAAATGTCTCAACGCACTTCTTATCTTATTTAAAAATTCGAACTCATAGCTCATACTAGTTATGCATTATATCGTTTTTGTACCTTTTTCATCTCTTGTAGGGTATGAATTGAAGTCTCGTTTTCCCATTTGGGCAAAAAGTTGACGACGATTCTCTCAATTGATGGTACGGATGCTTTGATAACCGATGGCAAGAACGAAGTTTGGACGAGTTTCTTGAGCATTAGATGGTATTCGCCTTGGTGGAAGAAAATGGCTTCCGGCCCAATCATCTTCATCTTGCTTGGTGGATATGTGGGCTTGAATAAATGAGCTTGGCTCGCTAGAACAACCCGGGCTGCTTCCGGGCTTGCTATCATTACACATGGGCATCCTAGTATGTAGCTTTTGAATATGTCACCGTACCTGTCCATTAGGTTTAAGTTCGTAAACCATGATTAGACACGTACAATATGATATTGTCAAATTCTTCTAAAAGTCAAAGATTTTTCTAATATGATTACACACGTACAATATGTATTACCTTTTTCGCCTAGAAGAAAAGAAGGTATTTGGATGCTGAGTGTAGAGTTTGAGGGTTTCTCCTATGTAAGGCCAACCCATGGAGCCGGGCGGTAGGCGCTGGTTGTAGCTACTGCAACCCCACTGCCATCGTAGCAAGAGAATCAGCGATCCAAGAAACGAAACAAAAATCGCTAAGAAAATCATGGTTACTCGATGATCAGGGATAAGAAGACATGTAGAGTTGGTACTAGTAGTAATATTAGTATAGGGTGGTGATGAGAAGAAGATAGATTGCATTTGCATGGTGTATGTTATAAATCTAGATAGGTCTTCTTTGTAAAGCACAAGGTACAATATTGTCCTGCTAGAGGGTACAATTGTGTATAGTTAGCTCAAGGAAATCAATTGGTGTTGTTACTTCAATTGATTTCATGGTTTATAAGGAGGCATACTGGCATAGTATATATATAGAGGTCCAGAGAGTCTTACCTGTGGGTGTGTTATCCTCTAGGTTGGTCAGTATGTCACCTTTATCCAATCAATGAGGACCACGTGTATATTTGTGAACATTAAAAATATGAAATGCATTTATTATTATAAGAATTATTCACTTTGCGTAAATATCTTTGGGTCGACAAGTAGGAATAGTAGAAATAATACTTAATGTAAGATGGAGAATGGATTTAATAATTTAATAAAAATGTAGTAGCTTGATACAAGTAATAAATAATATGCTTAATTGGGGCTGCAAGTGAACTAGATGGTGGGTAAAATATTGTTTAAATATTTGTGGTGAAGGAAATAAAATTCAATCATGGACTGATAAAAAAGATCTGGTTTGAAAAATATTGGATTTAATTTGAATATTTGCAGCTTGAATTATGATCTGGATCGCAGAGGTTGAAAAATATCTATTACTGTAGTTCAAAAACATAAAACTTCTTATTTGCCTTTAGAGTTCATCCATGTTTTTTGTTTGCAAAGTGGTTCACTAATTGCTCTTTTCTTCTACTCTAGTATAGGAATGCAAGCTGGAAATTAGAAATTTAGAATTTAGCTAGATATAGTAGTATGAGTCAACCTTTACCAGGATTTCCGATACGTGGGGATTTAACTTGGAGTTTTTATTAGCTCGCACCGGATTTTATAATTCTCCATTATATTTTTTGAAGTTTTCGATTTGATAAATACCTCTCTTTTTAAAAGATTAGAGATAAATTGAATACATACCCAGTTAATATTAAAAGTGTGTTATTTAATTAATACTACTATACATTAGATGAATATCATTTTAAATATCATAGTTCATGTTTTATCATAGAAAATGATTGAAATGTATGTATCTATTACGTTTAATTTGTGAGTTTTCTAATAACAAAGAGGGGGAACAAATTGATAGAGAAATAGTCAGGTGACTAATGTCCTCCAAGAAAGCTTGTTGTTAAAGAAGAGTGCAGTTTTTGTTGTTTTTCTTATTTTAGAAATGGATGATATCATGAGATTGCATGCAAGCTCCACTTGTCTTGATAGACAGAAAGTTGCTTGAACTTACCAAAAATAGATCTACCCGCAGTAATCTGCAACACTTCGTCGTCTACGTGTATCAGTTTTCAAATGAATAAAAGGTAGGGCGGAACTTAGAAGGAGCTATAAAATATATTGGTACCGTAAGTTAAGCTGCCTCATACTTGAATTATATCCGTTTTCTCCGTTTTTAGTCAAATATACGTACTTTTGTTAAACAATTGCACTTAAATTTCAACTTTTATAACATAATATATAATTAAATTTTAATATTATAAAGTATTTTAACTCTCAATTGTAAAAATTAAATTTTATGGAGATATTAGATGGTATTTTTTTGATGAGTAGTGTATATTTTTGAATGAATTTGTATTGTTTTTGTTAAACGTTATTTTAATTTCTGATACAAGGGATTCTGCTTTTACTATTCAAATTAATACAAAGAAACCTAACATGACGTTAAAACTTAGTTAAAACCCTCCACACTTAGAAGAGACCAGAGAAAAATGCAATTCTCAAGCGGAGCACTTGCACTACCAATTTTTAAAAAATAAAAAATTATCGTGTCTTTATATCACAATTGTCCATCTTGCATTACCATTTTAATGAAATGTGTTTGTTTTTTTCTTTATATTTAAGATATATATACGATGTATATTATTGATAAAATTATCATTTTTTTCATTTTTTTATATTAACAAGAATAATTTTTTCTTTTCTTTTAATACTATTTATTTATATTTATGTGCATTAGGTGTTTCACAATCCTGAATTCGCCTCTGTTCTAAAAAAATTCAATCCTTAGTAAAAGATGCATTGCATTGCATAGGAGAAGAATGTTTCCTCATAAAATGAACCCGTATGAGGTTGGAGTTGGACTATCATCTTTTTCAATATGGATTAAATTATCATGTGGTATTTTTATCTTATGTTTATCTATAAACTATTTGTACGTGTTTTTCTTGATTTAACCTTATGAACGTTTTTATAAATATTGAAGGGTAAAATTAAAGAGAAAAATTATCATCTTACATGTTAAACGAAATAAATTTTGTGCGTTTTCGTAGCGGTGCCGATTCCTACCTAAAATTGATCCCTTTTCTCAAATTTTTATGATATCCACAGACTGCTAATATTAAATTAAGTTGCTTAATGTTTCTAAATAAAGTTGGTCAAATATATATAAATGAAACGGAACTTTAAATGGATTCATGAGAATCAAAATAACTATTACTAGGTATTATTTCATCATCAGCCGTAAAAGCAACAGACAACATGTGTTGAGGTGGTGCCGGCCAATTAAACCGGACACATGCAGCTACCGGAAAGTCCGCCGCGCCGCCCCACGCCACCGGACACCTGTCCAGGACCGCCCGCCAAAACTAAACAAAATTCACTTCTTGCACGTCTCATTTCCAAAGATACGACCTACCAACGTGGACATCTGTGATTGGTCCACCTAGCTTATCATATTTCTTCGAAATTGCAGTCAGCCATTATTATTGTTGCTTCTAGAGATCCTCTATTCCAAGTCCAACCTATTTAGCTTCTTCTTGTTGGTGTAAATAATGGCAAAGTAAATGCATTGACATCATAAACCATATGGGATCATGAGATTATAAAATACTCCATGTGAAATTGAAATTTCAACGGGATCGGATATAAATTTTAATAAAAAAGTAGTAAGTAAAAAAGGTAATAAAGTATGACTGTAATTAAATAAAGTAAGAGATCTAAATAGGAGATAGATTTTTATTTAATAAAATGGGATTAAATTTAAGGAAATAGAAATTTTAATTTGTGACATTCTAAAACGGAATATGAAACTTTGAATTTGAACCGAGAGAGAGTATTAAAATGTGGAGTTTGTTGAGTGGATCTTTTTCTTGATTTTTCTGCTTCAGTTCCAACCTTGTAGATTTGAACATGTGTCTGTTGGAATTGATTGTGTGTGTACTTCGTATTGAGCAATGTGCATTTCTCATTATCCCTTCGCATCAATGTCGTGTTCTATAATCTACACCTACATACACCATAATTAATTAACATATCCTTCCTTCAATGTCAATTAATTTTAATATATATAATTTGCACCGTTTAGTTCTTCATATTGATCCAATTCTTGTGAGTTGCGACTGTGATTTGGTGCCGGGTGATCAGTTCACTTGATATCTTGAGTGTACGAGAGAGTGTACACTCAAGACCATCAAGGTAGTTAAATGATTTAATTAGCTTTTTCTTTTTTGCCCTTTACTTTAACATCTTTCTTATTACACTATAATTATATCCTACGAATAGCTTTTTCGATAATAATAACAATAATAAATTAAAATTCACATACGAGTAGCTTTTAAAATAAAATTGAAGGAGAAATCAATGGGTTTTTTTAAGAATCTCTTTGCAGAGGTAGCCAAGTCGTCAAATTTACACATGGCACCTTAACAAATGTGCATGAGGATATCATATGAAATAGAGTCCATCAACATTGGAATCATAAAGACGACTGGACTTTAGGCCAAAGAGGCTGAATCTACAAATATCTCTACAAGAGTTCATTAAAAATTGATTCAACTCGCTCTGTTCTCAACTTTGATGAAATCAAATATTCAAATCAAATCAATCATATGATTTTCCTTCATTTGATTTTTCCTTCATTTGTTCAAATATTTTAGCTATGTTTAAATAATGCCGAAACACAATGAATTCAACGAGATATAGTTTCGGAATGGAAGACACATGTCATATAGGGAGCATTTTTTTAGGGCAAGTGAAGTACAAATTGGAAATTGGTTATCCAACCAAGAAATATGTACTAATTCTCCACCATACTTGTTCCTGGCCTAGTTGAAATGTAGTAAAGTTTCGAGAAAATTGAGTCACATACACGTATCAACAATATAAATTAATGCACTACATTAACAATTAAGGTTTACCCTTTAGTCCTTTACAATGACTAATGTTCATACAAATAAAGTGTGTATACAACCCCAAAAGTCTCAAGTCTAGGCATATTTGACATAGAGTTATAAACAACTCGGGGTAAAGTTTTTCCATGCATAATCATATATTAATTTTATCATTAATGATTTGGTGATAAAGTTTTAAAACATTAATCGTAAAAAAGTGAAAATAAGAAATTTAATTTGGGACGTATTAGGTCGTATATCTAAGGGAGTCAGGGAGATTGTACAGTTGGAATATACGATCTCCAATCCCATCGAAAAACTTCAAGTTTCTAAAAATCTTGGCAATAGTATATGTTGAAGGGGCTGTTTGGCTTGAGATTTAAATCGGTCAATTTGCTCGATGAACAGTAATTTTGGCTAAAATACACTTTAAATACCCCCATTTCAATTTCATTCCAAATACAATTTCACCAAAATTCATTCAAATGCCTATTCAAATTCTATACCAATCAGCCCCGAAATAAATGTTAAAACAAAGGTACTAGCTAAGAGTGAAACAAAAACAGAAGTACAGAAACATATATCCTTTCATGTCAAGTCAAATATACATTGTGTCGATTAGTATAAGGTGTTTAGAGACATTTGCCAATTTGTTAAAACTCAACAAGTCTAAGCAATTTCTGTATAACTTAGCATTAGTATTTACTATATATTTTGTGAAGAATTGATATCAATCATGGATTCTATGATTGGTAGACACATAACATTTTGTCATAATAGTATTAGAGTATTAAAAAATGTGACATTAATTAAATAAACTGCCGAACGAATTTTAAAGAAGTAAAATTAGTTGGCAGTTTATTGTAAAATGTCATCTACTACGTCACTCACATGATATTCCGTACCAAATGTTCTGACTCTAGCTAGCTATATATAAGCCCTAAAAACGGCATGTATGTATATTTGTATTTCTGCCAGTTCAGATAATTTGCCCCTTCATAAACTTTCGTCTACACTCTGATCATAAAACTTTTGTCTTTCAGTTCTTAGTTTTTTAATTTATTTCACATTCAATGTATTACAAAGTTAGAGTTCCAGACATTTAACTAAAAAAGAATGCAGGAATTTGATATTGAAGCTAATACAATCTTTTCGTAAAACTAGTCAGGAGTCTAATATATTTACTTAGAATAATATAGCACGAACATATCAAATTAATTATCAACTATATATCGATTAGATAAATCCATCCACACAGATAGATATATAGTGGATCATTTACTCCTTAAATACATTAACTAGCATTTTCGTCTTAAAGTTTGATACAGTAATCATTTATATTAGTAAAATATATCATATATGTCGGATATTGAATAATGGAACTTGATAAACTCATTTGATGATATTTTTTTTAAATGGTTAAATGTTGACTCGAACCCCCACCTATTGTATATAGAAAAAGCGTCTTACGAACTGAGCTGCACTTGTTGTCATTTGATGATCATAAGCATAGTCGTTATATGCATTTCAATCTTCATGTAAAAGGTCGAAAGTATAAATGCAATTGCCAATTGTGCTAGATGGTATTTGAGAATTAATGAATAATTAAAATTTTCATAAGTTTATCGGAAGATAGGCGGATAATTGGATATGTACGCAGTTGATTGTTAACAAATTGAAGTGGTAGCTGCCAATCTTGGAAATGTGCAGACATAGTCTGGACAATATATATAATCCAAATGGCCTTTCATCTATATACTTTGCCAGCCGAATTCGATATGGGCATGAATGTGATTATCATCTGTATTTACATGCATGTACAAAACTCTAACTTTTAACATTTTCTTTACACGTACAATTGATATTGTACAGATGTTTGGAGATTTTTATTTTGTACTCCTACTCCCCACCTGGGCTCTTGGCATAATGGACGAATGTGCGTGATCATTATTCGTTTGATCGTGATAATTTTAGATTTATCCACTTAACTATGGAAATATTCTCATATATACTTTTGCTCCCCGATTTAAAATATAATTTGGTGAGGGATAAGATGAGTTTTTGAGCTTGACAAAGAAAGTTATGATTCTATAATTGGTCATGAGTATATGCTCCCAAAATTGTACGAGTATTTGCTGGTCTTTTTCTAATTGATCCAGAAGATAACCAGATTTGGAAAAGTTGTCAAGTGTAACGTCTTCTGAACTGTGTAACACGTTCTAGCTTTGGAATACAATGTCAAAAGTATCACGATAATGATATAGTACTTCAATTGACTTTTACTTTCTCCAAACTAATTAACACCTGTTAGTATTTCCTCTGTTGGAGTTATACAAAAACCAATTTTGTATAATTTAATTAATTAGGAAATTATTAAACGCACTACCATTTTTAGTAAACGCATGATACATTTTTATATATTACAAAAGGCTCGATAAATTATATAAGTATAAAATTAATACCATTTTCATAAAATTTATTAAATTATCATATCTTCGAAAATATATAACCGTATATATATTATGACACCATAACATAATAAAAATCAATATTATAAAATCAGTAGTCATACTTTACAAATAATGATGGATTTGAGATCTTTATATTGTTATAATTCATATTCGTAGTTGTTAAAATTTATTTAATTGCTTAATAATTAAATTAACTAGCTTTAAATAAATAATTTTAAAAGAATAAAAATATAAAAATTTAACTCCGAATGGACCAAGACTGTCCGTTTGAATCTGACCAGGACCGTGTCCTGGCCATGTTTGAACCTGACCAGGACCGAAGCAGCACAGCTCCGTCTAGATCTGGGCGGAGCTGCAAAAGCTCTGACCAGCCTGGTCGGAATAATGGCCGTAGCTCCGGTGATGAATCTTCGTGTTCGTTCTTCGTATTTTTTTAATTTTTTTTCGATTTATTTGTTCGGATAATATGATTGGATCAATAAACATATTTAGATGTTTTTATAGGCAAAATTATAATTATTTATAATTATAATATTATTTTATGAATTGTAATAGTTATGATGTTGTTTGTAATATATAAAAATGCATTATACGTTTAATGAGAGCTGCGTTTAATTAGTGCAGCAAAAAGGTAACTCCAGTTTGACAATTACAAAAGCCTCACATGCTAGGCCTAGGCAGTACAAATCGAACTATGTGGATGATTACATTCAGCCCATATAGATCCAGCCAACCTTGGTTACATTCAGCCCATATAGGCCCATGTCGTTGTATAACCGTTGTATACGCGAGTCACTGGGCCTCCTTGGCCCGGTAAACAAGATATTTTATTTCTTACGAATTCAACTTCTAACATGTCATTTGTGATCTATTAAATATAAAATATTACTCACACTGTATATAGATTTATTTTTAATTTTGTACCTTATTCACTTTAAAAATTACTTATCTCACTACTTTTGTAAGCTCAATCCGTAACGGATTATAAAAACAATGTGAAAAATCTATAGGTTGTTTGGAAAACAATTATAATCGGTCCATTTAGCTCGATGAACAATAATTTGGCAGAAAATACACTAACTACTCCATTTAAATTTCATTTCAGACATAATTTTACCAAAATCTATCCAAATGCCCATTCAAATTCTATACCAATCAGATCCGATTTACAAAAACGGAATACGTATACAATTAAAACGAAATAGTGGAGTAGATAAGGACGGTGCAGGGTAGGGTCCCGAAAAGCGTATAAAGATGGAGAAAGTCACCGGAGACCGGTCTATTGTTTTCTGTTTCCTTTTTCACGAGATTCAAATTTATTGATTTCCCGCGAAAACAGTAAAATCCAATGGCTAAAGGAAAGCCACGTCTGGAACCAACGTGGACAAAGAACCTTCTGGGTGCAGCACGTGGATAGTTAGCTGTCCCAATCCTTGACCACACATTCCCAGCACCTTCCAGAATTAGCTAGCTCTCGGTGCAGTATATGCCACTTTTAAAACATATGATATGATTATGATACACCCCAAATTTGTACAGACAAACACCACTCTCATCACTCCACTCTAAATCTTCTGTCAGTTCAGATAAAAGCTTCTTTTGGTGTACTTTATAAACAAAAAGAAGAAGAAGAAGATGGAGATAAGGATTACAAATAGGGAAAATGATGATGTTGTAGTAGTAGAAGACGGTTTCTCCACTCCGAAATGTGGAATACCGTTACGGAACATGCCGCCTCCGCCGCCGAAGAAGTCGCCGATTGGACTTGGGAAGAGGCCGCCGCCCAAGAATGGTTATTTCCAGTCCGCGGAGATCGAGGCCTTTTTCGCGGTGCGACCGCGACATGAAGCAGCTTATTGTGTCTGATAGCATCGGTGGTACTTATTCGGATGTTAGTACTCCTGTTTAGTTGATGTTGACGAATTTTTGGTGTGAAATTGGCTAGCTAGGTTTGTTTCGTGTGATCATATGTATCTAGTCGTCATAGTATAAGGGCTCTGCACAATGCACCTTTTGTGGATTACTAGTAGTGTATTTTGTAAAGTTGTACTACTATCATATATGTAACTAATCTATGGTGTTGTATTCAGGCATTCAGCAAAAGATCGTGTCCTCTAAACATCATGGGGTTACTTAATCGATGGACTTATGTTGATGCAATCATTTATTTTTAAACATCATGTATTTTTTTTATTAATTAACATGAAATATAGTATTACAATTATAATCGCTGAACAAGATGAATTTATGAATCGTTTTTAAATGCAAATCATCACCTAATTGTTGAACAAGATGAATTTATCAATCGATTTTAGATGCAAATCACCGTCAATCTCTATTCAGAGAATATAATCATCCAATTTGGAGAATCGAATCCAAATAACCACCAATCTCTATTAGTGAGAATATAATCACCAATTCCTTAAAGTTACGGGTGTCTCAGTTTGTCACTCGGCTACAAACACTTTGATAAAAGAAAAATATTTCCGTAAACATCATGTATCATGTGTTACATATTTGATAATAACATTAATGTTATTTCTCCTTCCTAATCGATACTCTAGATCAAAACACCACAAAAGTTTTTCAGTATTGGAGGTCTTTTCAAATTACACAATCAATTAAATGATACTCTTTAACAGGGGTCAGGTGGCATTGCATTTTTAATTTGTAGCGAAAACTTGTAAGATCGTATTCTGAGTTTTAAGTGACTGAGTACATTTTAGCATGTTGGAGCAGATTTTTGTACATGGATTGTTAGCCCATCTGTGAAACTTAAATCCATGAGTTGATCAACAGCCAGTACCTGGGCTAAAAGGATCTCTCGGAGTCTATATACATTGGGCTCAGTCCAGGAGATTTGATCATACATATATATAGGCCTGACAAGTAACAATGCTCAAACTTCATTATATATGTTGAAAAAATAATGAAAAGAATTAATATAATTAAATCCAGGTATAACCTGGTACGGGTAGGCGGTTGATGTGAGGAAAGGAGGAGAAGCAAAGTGGTCCAAGACACGGTCAACAAAGGGAGAATAATAAATAGAACAAGGTGATAAACAGATGCCCTAGTAGTGGTACAAATTTGATATTTAGTGCCATAAAGTAGTCTATATTCCACTAGTGCTGGACTGGTACAAAATTGACATCTTAACTAGCCAGATGTTTCAACTTTGAATCATCAGTGGTTGGGTAATGGAGGTTTTATCGTATAAAAATAAATTCAAAAATAAATTAACAGTTTACCTTTTATGAATAGTTTACTTTTTTATGAATGGTCTTCTCTCCATCTCATATTGTGGTGAAACTTTTGAAAGAAATTAAACACGATAATAAAGTTGTCTTCCGATATACTCTTAAATATTACATTTCACTTCTTCTCTCCAATTTCTAAATGTTTATGAAGTAACAATGGACTTTCTTTTTTTGAATTGACGGTGGATGGTATTCTAGTATAAAATTATTCGTGTGTTTTGAGCTTCAATTTGTAGTGGTGAAGCAATTTGAGGGGCCTATTGAGTATCTATTGGTGTTGAACATGGACTTCGTGTTACTTTTATTTAGTGGCTTTTGGTTTGATTATCTTTATAGTTGTGATGTAGAACTTATTTATGGTTTGAACGATATGTTGTTTTATTTTTTTATAATGTTTCGTTGAAATTATTACTTGGGCTCTTGATTATTATTAATAAAATTGTTAACTGATTTAAAAAATTTCTATTATAAGATGTTCACACCAGGAATGATGGAATTAGTGTATTGTACACACAGGTCAAATAGATCTTGAATTCGTTAAACGGGACACATAAAGCAAATTAAATGTGAGGGTGGAACATGTTCCAGAAGATACGTTGAAACATCCGATTAATTATTTATAAAGCTTTATAATGAATTAAATTGATAAGAAAGTGGTGTGTGGGTAAGTTTGACCAGTAGAACGTACTAACGTCCAATGTCCATGAATATGGATGAATTGGTATGCGACTTAGATGCCTCAATTTAAATATTTAAATAGTGATTGAAATTGTAGTGAGATTGTTAAATTGTATTTGGTATATAATTGTAACTGAATATGATATCATAGGTTTGTTATATAGGTAGAGAAAAATATTGTTACTGTGGAGCCATTTTGATCTTCAACATTTAAATGTCATAACAAACACAAAATTCTCAAATAACATTCAAATAGACATTTGAATATTCCAATTATCCCCTGATACTCATACTACTACTATGATACTCATACTACTACTACGTTGAATTGAATTGAAGAAGAAGGCACATGTTTGCATGTGGGCCTGATCGATCGATCGATCTTTTGGAGTATATTCTAACCAAATCCTCACATCACATGTATGTCCATTTTCACTTTCTTCATCAATTCCATTTTCTTCAATCATCCCTTTCTTTTCAGTTTCAGAGACAAATGACCTGACCCAGTCACTGACATATCATATATGATATATGTAACGTAATGTAGTAACATCACTGAATAGTAATGTAATACACACAACACAACACAACACACGTATTCTATCATTTGCATACATACTGATCAACAACGTTACACATTTCTAACCGTAACTTTCCATTTAAGATATGCATAGAGAGAAAAAAATCTCTGTCAAAACATCGATCTTTTAAATCATTCTTCAATAGCCACAACCACACATATAAATAAAACATTACAGAACAAGTAGAATACAAGATAAGAGTTTCTGTTCCCAAAATATTTGATTCATTCATATATCTTTGCCCAAATCATTACACCACTGCCATACAATTACAATGCTTCTACTTTTACGCTTCAGACAAATACATATATGTGAAATGGTCCATGGATTCATTCTTTTTTATTCATCAATTGGTATCAATTCAATACAGAACATGCTTCTTTAATTTACTATGTCGTGGATACATAACCTACCTTTACCTAATAACATATGCTATATACTAATGTAGACTATATAGACATACCTGATTCGATCTCAGCCTTAACTATAAGCTTTTTAAACTTCTGCCTAAAAAACAACCCCATTGCTCATTTATGAGTCCAACCGCAAGGTCAAACTACATAAATGGTTATAACATCAGGTATGTACACAAATAAATATATAGGGAGAAATATATAGGTATTTAATTTACCATTATTAAAAATTGATTTATTTGATAGAAATAATTAATAAGTCTAATTAGATTATCGGACTTAGTTAATTGTTATATTTTTAGAAAGTAATGAATTAAATTAGATTTAATTTATATTAGAAGAAAGATTAATTGGATTAAATTAGATTTAATTAATTAAAGTAAAAAAGTTATATGAATAAATTAGAATGAGGTCCAGATATAAAAAGTTAAAAAAAAAAACAATCAGATGTTTTTCCTTCTTTCTTGCTTAGCTTGGCTATAACCTACGTTCTTCTCTTGCTTGCCTATGGTAACATCATTCTTCTTGCTTCAAATCTTCATAATCTTATTCACTAAATAGTTTAGTATAGTTTCAAACGGAAACTCCTAGCGCTCTTCGGTAGAATCAATTGCCCGTGAATACCAAGGTTCGGGATGATGATCATGATGTATTTTTGATATACACATATCATACATGATAAACGAATTGATGTGCTTGACGAAAGAATTCAAAGAAGAGCTTTAAGGCTTTAAAACTTCTGTCTGAAAAGCTAGTGCGATAAGTAATGATTTGTGTTTTTGCGTAATTACGTTATATAGTCATTGGATCAAGATCAATATGCAATAAAATTTTCAAATTCCACTACGTTAACCTAGAGTTTATCTTTACCAACAGATTTTACAATGACACTAGCATATGTGTTATTGTAATTAAATGTCTACTCCACCATTCAATCAAAATAACTTTAGTTTAAAGGGAAGTTTAATTTTCATCTAACAAATGATTTATACAACAGATCGATTTTGGTAAGGAAGAGTAAAACTATCAAACAATCATATCACTATTATTATCGTGCTATACCATTAACAAAAACACTTCGTTTATAAGTTTGGATAATACAATCACCTATATATCTCATGCACGCAGTATAATATCTCTCTCCGGCCAGTACAGAGGTTCATTACATACATGCATGAATCTGCTGTCCGATTTGTATCTGAATGCAATAGATTTCGGGGACGGTGAATTGTCTCTCAAGTCGATATTTGACTGGTCAAAATGGAAGTTATGAATTTCAACTTGCTGCAAGCTGAGTACGTAAACAGTCAAAGGGTTCCCATTGATCGGATAATTAGTGTATTGGTTGTTCTTCTAGAATAAGTATATTTATAGTACTTAATCAATTAATCAAGTGGCCACAGGATCATATTTATTTGTTCTAATGGCCAATCAAATTTTATAATCTGTCCAACTTGATTTATTAATCAAGACCATTTGAAATTGTTAATTAATCACTCAAAAAGTGTGTCGATATGATTGTTTAATCAAGTAATCACTCATCAAATTGGCTGATTATGTCGCAGGTATTATACCTAGCTAATTAATTACCCGCGTCACATAGTATTCTTTTCCGACATAATTAAGAGTCAAACTGTTAACTTATAAACTCTTCACGTGGTGTTTCAGCTATAATCGCGACTTTTATTACTACTATTTATTCACTTTTCATTGCACCCTTTGACCGAGGTACACACTGTACAATGGATCCGCTAAAGAGGCTGATTGGTCAAGCATTTAAATACCTCTATTTGATTTGATAAATAGTTATTTGGTCTAAAATACAATTCAAATACTCCATTTCAATTCCATTCCAAACACAATTTCATCAAATCTCATCTAATTGTCCATTTGAGTGCCATGTCAATCAGCCCCTAAATTCCATCGTTAGTAAATTGGGAAAATTAACACCTCAATCAACACTTTATAGTACGATTATCTGAACTCCAAGTGTGATGTTTCTTAATTTTTTCGTTTTGGCGTTTATTTTAATGATGTTGCTTAAACTTGTCGGACTACTCGAATTGTAACATTATACTGAAAGAAGTGCAAGTTTAATTTAAGATGTAAAATTAATCATTTTTAATTTATTCTCCGTAATGTGTGAGACAACCTCTAATTTGACAGTACGTATATAAATTTTTATTAAGTTACACCGTGAAATTAATAAATGTGGTAGAAAATTTAAATTACTGAGATCATATATACTAGTTTAATGAGCACCGACTCGGTGGCCAAAAGAAACCGAATTTCAAAGTTCTGTTTCAGTTCACAGTATGAAGTATTATTCAAATCATTGTTCACGTTTCCCATCTACTACTACAACTGATTATCGCTCTGAAACAAACAATTCCTAATGTTCAAGTACATATATAACTTAATCATAGCATGAATTTGCGTGATAGATTTCCTTCTTCTAACACAAATTGCTATGGCATGAATGACATAAACTAATACAAGTGTGCAAGTACTTTTATTGTAATTTTGGAAAATATGTGGCCGTTGCATGGAGCACCATGAAGTGTAAGACACTTCTCTTTGATTCCAAGTTTTTAATCCCCTAGGCGTGTTGGAATGTGCAATAGTGCATGCATGGTGCACTTTGACTATTTAAATTCCAAGATTACCAATGGTTACCGGACGCAAACGGTTCAAGTTCATTCAAGTAAAATTTTAAGTTCGAAACTTGAAAGTATCAAAAATGATAATGGGAGAGTCGCGATGTAAAAGAAAGACCGACGGTGCTCGAATTAACTATGTGCCGAGCATTATAATTTACAACACTATTACATACAAGAATAAATAATACTATGCGAGAGTCGAATCATATAAACTATGAGTTTAGGTGTTATGATTATAAAAGTTACGGGTTCAATTCGTGTAAAATGTAGATTTAATCTTAATGTATTGTATACCACATGCTTAGGGGTGTAATGTTTGTAGATGGTAGATGTATTTGTTTTGATTAGTAGTTGAGTACTTGAGTATGTCATTAGAAGTACTACTAATTGGTATGACGCCCCTAAATGGAAATTAAGATAAGAAACAAAAACACAAAATGTAACTGGAATCTAACTAATTATGTTATGTTGCATAGAAACCTCTAGAATTTGAATTGCAATAAGCCAATACTACTCTTCAAGCTCAATGCACCGCTCATAGTCTCATTCACAGTTTTTTACTATTTCACTCAAAGTCCTCTACTTTTCAAATTAAACATAAAAAAGCAACAATGTTGCATCTTTTCAAATTGCTTATAGAGGAGCTCAATTTCAGAGAAATAATATCCAGTAAGTGATCATTCATATTCAACATCAATGTGAAAGAAGAAACATAAAAAAAATAAAATACTAATAAATGGTTGTAACTTACTATCATATACATTGTCATTCGTACATACTAAATAGCTAGTCCACAATTAATTTTACACTACGCGTCAATACTATTACGACCCCATTATTTGATGATGATGTAAATCACGCGTACCACCTTCAACTCAACAACCACAAACGTCCTTAAAACTATTTCACATCACGAGTACATAAGAATACGACGGTCGAGATTTCTCCAAAACTCTATGCCAAGGACAAGTAGAGAACCCCCCTTGCAATATATCTATCCGTCCGCCCATAGAAGAGATGAGATGCCATAAACAAGCTAAGGAACGCAAAATTGTTAGGGTCCTACAAATGAGCAGATCCAGCCTCAAAAACTTCCTAAATATTATAAACGTTAGCTGAAACATCTGACAGTTTTTGCCAATCATCCACATGTGATGCTTCTGCACTAGCTACTAGCCCAACCAAAACAATCGTCAAATTTATAATCAACTTATATAATACTTGGACTATATATATATATATATATACCATCTATCTATCCCTTTCTTCACTACCTAGCTCATATATCTCTACCAGTTTACTCACTCAAATACTCAGCCACTCTCCCATTATAAACTCATACATGGAATATTACATGGATGAGAAATGGAAGCTCTCAAAGTCCTCATCGACTAAGTCGTCTCTACCGCGAAGCGTTTCGCAGAAGCATTCGACGAAATCCCCGTTACTGAGGAGTTTTTCGAAGAAGAACTCGTTCAATCTGTCCAGGAGTTCCTCGCAGAAGAGCTGTTCGACGTCGACGTCTAAGTCGTCGCTTTCGAGGAGCTCGTCACAGAGGTGTTCGGAGTTTTCGAAAAAGTGTAGCAGTTTAGCTAAGGAGCAGAAGGCCAAGTTCTACATTGTCAAGAGGTGCATTACCATGCTTGTTTGCTGGAAGAAGAATAGTGATTCTTGACCCTTGTGGTTATTTGTTTCACTAGCTACTTTATCAATAGGCACTTTACCCCCATGTATTTCGCAGAACAGGCTAAAGTCAAGTAAGTACGTTTAGCCTGTTCTGCGAGAAACTGGTTTCCCTTCTTCTGTGAGAGATGTAAATCTTTGGGCTTGCTCTAAAGAAATTTTCCTGCCATCCCAGAGAAGAGAAAAGAGGGCGAAAAGTCCGTAATGTAATTAGATTCATGTTAATGCTACTGTGAGCTTGCAAATTTACTAGCTGCTACTTGAGAGATCAAGATATGTGATGATATGGTACAAGATTCAATCTTTATTCATTGAAAAATGAAAGGAAAAAAACTTACATATATAAATGTGTGCAGCAGCTACTCTACTCCATATGTTTTTGTTGCTACATTTTGTCAGTAGAATTAATACAATACTGAGCTCCTACATTGTTATTACCATATATATTTTACTTGTCTAACACTTGAGAGTTTGGTGTTATGTGATGTGGATCAGAAAAGATTCCTTTTTTTCATGGGCAGAAATTTGTACTAGTCCCAGATACAGCTGTGTTTCAGAAAACAATGTTTGATGCATGTTTCTTACTTTCTTGGAATCCCAGATAGTCTGAAATATACAGAGCAGCAAATGGTAATTATATTCGAATCAATCATGTAAAATTGAATGAATCCAATCCAGTTTAGAAATTAGAACCCACCCTTGTCTCAAAAGAAGCTTTTAATGGTGAAAAATGAACCAAGTTGTCTCTCCAAGTTGGTGAATTGAATTATTATTAGTGCAGTTAGAGAGGAGAAAATGAAGTTGTTGTAAGGAAATGTAGGGCAAGTATGTCACATGATGGTGTCTACTTGTCCTGTATTGTGAGTGATGAACAATGAATACTACAAAAGGATGGTCATGGATCATTAATAAGCTTGTTAGCTCGTGGCTTCCAAACTGCCTCCTCATCTAGATAGTACATGTCTCTTCATTTGAACAGTAGGCAGTAGTAGCTAGCTAGGGTGTTATTTATAGTACGTCCCATGAATGATGTAATGTTGTTATGTACGGCCAAATGTCCATGGTAGAAGAACTTATTAGATGTATGTAAGCCCAACGGTTTGTTACTCATGGGTAGTAAAGATATAAAGACATATCCTGAACTGCAGAGAAGATACTTCATATGTAGTGAGCAACTTCCTCTGTTTGTGCAGGAGGATTTAATGCCTAGAGTTAGAGTTTTAAGTGTTTTAATATTAGTTTCAACTTGGTTTTGTTCTCTTTTACAAATTTATTGAAAATCAAACCCTTCGCACATTTCAAGTGTTCCTAAGACCATTTCCATCAGCTTGCAACGATAATTGCAATGCTAGTGAAACTCTAGCTCCAAATCCAGTAGAGTTGGAGCCAGTGTCCCAGCGCCAAGCGCTAGGATGAGTCCTAAAATTTTGGGACTCGTCCCAATGCCAAACCACCTACTTTTATTATTATCTTTTGTTTTTTTATTCTTTTCTTTTTTCTTTATTAAATCATTTTGCCCTTTTGTTGTTTATTTTTTTATTTCATTGCAAATATAATAATTATATAAATAACAATATAACTAGAATTTAAATGTAGTACTTTCATTGTTGTAGTTCTTAATTTCAAGTGTAGTAATTTTCTTGTCTAATGTCAAGTGTAGTACACCATTTAAAATCAATGCACTTATTATATAATTTTCTTATCTAATTTCATTAGATTCTCACAACTATTACATAGAATAATGCACCTAGATCATATAATTTTTATTTTCTATTAGTAAAAAATAAAAAAATACTAGTGTAATTTTGTTATAATTAATTAACGATATTTAAAATCAATTCAAGAATAACGTTTGAAGGAGATAATAAAATGAAATGAATAATTAAGTTTGAAATACATATTAAAATAAAATAAACTTTGAACCTCACTGTTGAAGTATTGAATTGTACATAGTTACAGAGTGAGTTGCAGTGAATGGAATACTGACGTGGTAAAAATTTTGAGACTGAATGAATTACAAATGATAGAGATGTTCTAACCTCATCTACTTTATATTAATATGATGCTTTTAGGAATATCAAATCCTCTACAAGACTACTTTTTTAGAATTAAGAACTTCTTCAAGCTTATTTGCTACTGAGACAATATTATGATAGGTGAAATGAATCACTAGAAAGTTTTCTTCATGTAGTTACGAGGAAGGTGAGGATGACGTCAAGTCATCATGCCCCTTATGCCCTGGGCGACACACGTGCTACAATGGCCGGGACAAAGGGTCGCGATCCCGCGAGGGTAAGCTAACCCTAAAAACCCGTCCTCAGTTCGGATTGCAGGCTGTAACTCGCCTGCATGAAGCCGGAATTGCTAGTAATCGCCGGTCAGCCATACGGCGGTGAATTCGTTCCCGGACCTTGTACACACCGCCCGTCACACTATGGGAGCTGGCCATGCCCGAAGTCGTTACCTTGAGAATAAAGTGTATATGGTGAAAATAAATATATTGGTGTGTGATGCTAACATGTAATTTAAATTAGTTGATGAATAACCATGTAGATTTAAAATTTCAGGCCTCGATCCACTTTAATGAAGATCATCCGTAAAATTAAACATATCATAGGTACTTTTTGTATAAGTTATTACATAATTAAAATTGACGAGATAGTCCTTCAAATATAAATAACACTAAATTTAACATCTCCAATGAGCATCTTATGGAAGAGCATGGCTTTGTTATGCAGAAAGGGGACATGACGAGCCCATGATCGATTGGCAAACTTACGAGTTAAGAGGATAAGGACTCCTCCCTCACTTGAAAATCTCAATATTAGAACCAAATTTCCATAAATCATATAATTAAAGCAAGCTTGATCCGGCAATCTCGAACATGAAATTTATTGAAACATAAAACAGTTAATTTATTTTTATATATCAATTATTTAATTAATTCAGTTTATTTTGAATCCAAATAAATTATTAATTAATTAATTAATTTTGCTAAACATAACACTAATTAATTATAAATCTACCCTATAGAATGGGCGGGTCCAATGCAGTTTGGGCCTACACAATGAAATCTCAAGGAGCATTAATAACGTTTTGAAAAAACTTTTAAAAAATCTACCGATATATTATTTGTATTTTATGATACAATAAAAAGTTATATATCGTCACGCTAAATATACAATTTTAAGTGTGAAAAATATATCAATTACACACTATAATATAGTGTCAGGTTGATATGATACAGTTTTTGGTCGTTTTTTTGTAAAAGTTTCATTTTTCGGAGTCATTTTTTACAATTTTCTTTACAATTGGACCTCTGACTCGAATTTTCACATAATTTAAAGTATCCAAGCCAAAAAGTATTTAGAAAACCCCCACCGATGACCCGGCCCATAATCTCCTCCTATTCTTCTTGATGAATCGAAAATACAGCCTGTTCCCTTCCTTGTTTCCATTGGAGTGCAAGCTTTTCTACTGCTTCGTTTTCTCATAATTCGTCAAGATAAGGCATAAATTTCTAATTTTTCTTTCTCTAGCTCTTTTAAAATGTACATGAATTTGGGAGGACTCTGGATACTTCACCAGAACTTTTTTGCGTGAATTGAAATTGGTTAGGGATATAGTTCAAATCAATCAAAAGAAGTGAAAATTAGTCAGAAAAAACCAAACTTGTTTCAGTAACTGAAGTATAATTGTTCAGCTGGTTTATGTAGTGAGAAACCAGATTTAAACGGTTGTATGCTGTCTTGTAATTACGTTAACTCTGTTTTTTGCTTATTGAATCCTGTAAGAAGCAGATTGCATAGACATAAATGCATAAATTCAAAAACCGGTTTTCCATACAATAATACATGTCTTGTATAAAGGGCTTTAGTGTGATGAGTGATGACCAGCTGATATAGACTCTTGTTGAGTTTGAACCGGAGCTGAAAATGATTGGTTAAAAATTATAACTATAATTATAATTTTAATTCTGATTACAATTATAGCTATAATTATTTAAATAATAATTATAATTAAATTAAAACTGAAATAATTATTGATCGGTTCGGTTCGATCATAAAAAATCGAAATTCATAGGTTTATGACCTAAGTGAAACAGAAAAAGCTTTTCAAACCTCCTGCCTCCACACCGTCTTCTTCTCCATAGCTCCAGCCGTCATAGCTGCAGCATCGTCTTCTTCTCTCCGTGCCTCCGTGACTCCGTCTTCTCCGGACCTCCGGCTACTCCAATTTCG
>JAYMSP010001766.1:0-29040 GCA_036897095.1 Plantago elongata | reverse complement strand
AGAAACCATTTGGTTAATTCTATTCATGTCTATGGAAGTATCGGTATGTAAGGTGATGTATTAGTCCTTTGACTTGAGGTCAAATAATAGCACATGTGTGAAGTCGTGCACTTTGATCATGAACAATGCTTGCACTCCTAATGGGGTAGATACGACATGTGTTGGGTACACCACAGAGCACATTGGAGTAGTAGTTGAGCCAAGATAGGATTCATTCCTTTCAATAAATATTGGAGAGAATACTTTACATCCCATAGTTAGGTTGATCGTTAGTCATTGACCAATGCATTACGATGTATTCAAAATGGTGTTTGAATATAATCGAGGATCAACTAACAAGATTGAGAAAGAAATGAATAAGTTATTGGAACATACACGAAATCAAGTCTTAGACTTATTCGAGTATTCGTGAATGAAAAGACCGTATCATCATTAGAGCCTTACATTATAGGTGGTTTGTATATCCTCACAAACATCCTTATATATTAATATTGTTCGGTAAATTGTCTAGGAGTTTCACCGTGAACTTAATTGGATTGGTGCTTAATGTATAAGGCCCTATGGGTCACACTATATGGCGTATACTTTATCAAATTACGGATGTTGATTAGAATATTATTTATTGTAAATAATATGAGAATAATTCTAATTAGTTCAATTAGATTTAAACAAATGAAGTGTTATAGTTAAACTAATTTAAAGTTAGAGTTCAATTTATAAAGTTGTGATTTGAATTGGACAAATAAAATAAAACAAGAAGGATGAAGATAATGGGCTGGGCCGTTTGGCCCAGTAGGGTGAAAACGTGGGACGTTTCCTTTCCCCTTTATCCCACCATGGGATCATCATTGCAATGAATTTCTTTCTGCTGTTTTTGGTTCTTTTCAGTTTTTCTTTCCTTTACCAGTCTTCTTTCTTAGTTTTTCATAAAAACAGGAAAATACAGTGTATGATTTTTTGGAAAAGAAAATATACGAGATAATATTTTGTGAGGAAATAAGATATACTAAAAATGACAAAACAGTGAAGAATAATTTGATTGATTCTTCCAAACACACTCTCAACATCCAAACACAATAACATTCTAACGCTCTTCTTGTTAAAATTAACTCTTATGGATATCGTGGTTTGATGATAAACAATCAGTCTGGATTTACTTGTAGAGGATCTCGAAGCTGACTTTGTTGACCCCGTGTTGCACGCTGACAGCTATAAACTGAAATTGCTATCAAAGTAAGATTTCAGTTTATTTTAAATTACTGTTATCATGTTGGTTTAAATTTTTTAAATTTCACTGCGTATGCTTAGAGTATAATTTGAACTAAAATACCAACAATATGATCTCAGGAGGGCATGTATAATGAGTTGCATTTTCTGGTCATATTGTTCGTTGTCGTGGTCTCGATAAAGGAGGGAAAACCAATCGAGACATGACCTGAGCCGACAACAACATATTGGATTTGGATTCTGTATAGTACTGATGTTTTATGGAAACAAAGTTCATCAATTCTTTCAGGTATTGATAAGTAGATCACTTTGACAAATCCTTCCAGATATTTCACAAGTAGATCATTTTGAAAAAAATACACTCAAGAATATTGGACTCAAGTTCCTTGAAAAATCCTGCTATTCAATATTGCAAACTCCACAGGATCAAAACAATAATCTCCAAATGTACCTCACAATATGTATGACAAAATCTTGGTAAAGATCCATGTGTAGACAACAGCAAACACACCACCAACAGGAATAGTCACAGCCCAGGAAGTCACAATCTCTCTAACTGTTTCCGCTCTTACGCTGTTAAGCCCTCTAGCGAATCCTACACCCATCACCGCCCCAACCAGAGTATGAGTGGCAGAAATCGGTAGTCCGAGCTTTGATGCCCCTAGAACAACTGATGCAGCTGCAAACTCGGCAGCAAAGCCTCTAGTTGGAGTCAGTTCCGTGATTTTCTTTCCGATAGTGGCTATAACTCGGTAACCCCACATCATTAGCCCCGCGACAATCCCAAATCCACCCCATGCCAGAACATCATTCGGGATTATGATATCAGCTCCACTCAATCCGCCTTGCAGAATTGATAATGCCGCGGCTAATGGGCCTATTGCATTGGATACGTCGTTTCCTCCATGAGCAAATGACATGAAGCATGCGGATAACACTTGCATGTAGCCAAATACACCGTAAACAATCTCTAACTGTGTTCCTGTAGGACCAGCTATATCTGAAAAGATTCCGATGTTCTTCTGGTTACCGTCTTCTTTTGTCTCTGTATCAGTTTTAGTCGACTTGGCTAGTAGATGGCCTAGTTGTTTTCGAATGATCCTGTCTACTACTATTGCACCAGCCGTACCACATGCTAACGCTTGGGCGAGAGCTATAGAGAGTGTCTGGCTTAAGGGAAATGCCGAAAATGAGATTGCTGTGACACCTAAAAACACGGCTATTGGTGCAGAAGCGGCTGCAGCTTGTCCCGGGTTTGGAGCACTGTAAACAAACTAGAAATTGTGGTAAAGTCAGTCCGAATAACCATTTTTCAACTAGACATCATTAGGTAAGAATGAAACGTACCCTGCGGATGCATTTATAGACAAGGAATGATACGAGTCCTCCAACTAAAGGTGACACAACCCATGATGATGTTACCCTTGCTAGTGAACTCCAAAAGACTGCTCCTGTTCCTCCATAAACCAGACCAAATCCAACCATAGAGCCTACGATACAATGTGTAGTCGAAACTGGCCAACCGAAGTATGATGCAACCTGAGCAGAAATCAAGTCAGGGCCTTGCATTTCGGATAAAAAAGGACAGTGAAAATTATGTCATTCTCTCTATTATATATTACATATTCAAGCTGTTAACTTTCTTTGAGATTTTGATTTTGATCTTCTTCTACTCTCATTACCAGCAAGAAAAGCTTATTGCGGAAAACGTTCAATGTGTACAAAATTATAAAACATAGTAGTTGAGCTAAGGCATTGTGTGTTAGATTCCAAGAACATAAAACTAAGTACCAAGTACCAATCCATGTAGCAATAACATCAGCACAATGTATCTGCTAATAATCCAATCGAAACGTGTTAATTCGAGCTAAATTACTTTGGACTAACATCGATTCTACATGGTATCTTCATAACTATCACCATATGATTTCTATATGTTAACAGAATATACTTAATGTGAACCTATAGAACAGTTTCTGATATATCAATAGTTCAATACTGAAACCAGACCTGCAACCAAGTACCAGCAGCAGCCAAAGAACCAAGCAGCCCTGCGAAAAGTAGAGTATCCTTCCCCTGAAACACACTAGTAACAAGAATCCCCTTCTGCATTGTATTCGTAACATGCGTTCCCATCAGCAACGCACCTGAGAACTCCAAAACCCCGGCAGTCAACACGGCCTGCCGGAGCGTCAATGCCCCCGAACCGACCGAAGTCCCCATCGCATTAGCCACATCATTGGCCCCAATGTTCCAGGCCATGTAAAACCCGAACAAAAGCGTCGCATACGACAGAATCCTAGTCTTCAAGGCCATACCCTGCCCCAAAGAAGTCATGAAAAGCGGGAAAACAAGTGCTGCCATCGCAATGCATACGGATATAGCAGAGGCCGTTCTTGATGATATGTTGAAGGCCTGCGCCATGCCAGGTAAGTCGGTTTTTTCGTGCGGTTTGGAAGTAGTAGTAGCCTCCTCATGATTCTGCTGATCACCTTGTGCAAAAGAGGATGATAAGCTGGCAAGAGGGTGTAGGAACTCATTGCTCTTAGGGGTTAAAAGTGAGAGAGGGAAGGTTGGTTTGTGAGGCTTGAAAGAGATGACTACTTCTCTTGTGGGAAACTGAGGGAGAAGAGAATTAGGCCTAGAGTTTGGGATGTTGAGGTATGGACTTTGGATGGTGTTTCTAGAGGAAGATAAGCAGTAAGAAGAGAAACTCATTATGCTATAGCAAAGGTGAGAGTGAAAGCAAAGGAAGAAAAGAATATGTGGGAATTATCCTGCAGCAAGATTCTTGGCCATGGAAGGTGATGAAGAGTCAAGATTGAGTTAATGGTTTTACTACATTTTCATCATCTTGGTTTTTTTGTTTTTGAGAACATTTTGGTTTGGATTTTAGCTTTGGTTGATTTGAATGGGTGGTGGAAAACTCAAGTTTGAAGTTGTTGTGTCAAGTCCACTATATCCAGTGTCCACTAGTTTTGCAATGTCTGGTTTTGAAAATTATCCAAACAAAACAATCCTGAACAAGGAGTTTATGACAGGGTTTTTTTTTTTTGTAGGCTTCTGGTCCTTAAACAACCACAATGTAGAAATTTACACCAATATAGGATAAGTCGCATGGAAGTATTGAACGGGTTAAGGCTCCGTTTACCACTAGCTTTTCAGATTCATGAGTTTTTTTTAGTAAAAAATTTGTAACGTAAACGAACAGCAGCTGAAAAACTAGCTGGTTTGAGAAGCTGACCAAGTTAGTTTGTTGAAAAATAAAAACTACCTAACCAGCTATAACTGCAGTTATTTTTTTAATTAATTTTATTAAATAGATGTAAGAGTGTGAGAGAATATTGAAGAATCAACTAGATTACACACCATAAATAAATTTGGGATTTTAAATGAGATGAAGTTTCATCCTATTATAATACCATCACTCTCCAAACTACAACAGACATGGTTTCTTTGAGGCTGCACGGGTAGCATGTGCACCATGTGACCATGCAAGACGCAAGTCAAACTAAATGTAACAAGCTAATATTCATAAGGTATAATGCATCATAAGGTATAATGCAGAAATTTGGTCCGTTGAGGTGTGAATTTGACACACTCACATAGATTGGTGCATTAACTTGGCAAAAATTATGAGTGTTAAAGTACTATACTAGTACTAAATTTGAATTGAGTTATACTCCTATATTTTTGTAATGCATGAAAATATACGTTAACAATAAGTGCCATTTTATTTGTAATACGAACATTGAGGTACTTAGTACTTACCTACCCGTTCCATTTCCCTTAGACATCTAAAGTATAGCCTCCCGGGCACTTGGCTTACACCTCACAAGGCACCTGGTCTTGATCTCTTGGGTACCGGGTCTAGTTTCCGGGGCACCAGGTCTACATCTCACGGATGAGTCATCATAACTCATAAGTAAAGGACTCTACCAACTCTTAATTGGGCCAGCATATAAGGTACTACATCTGATTTGGGCTTTCAAATTGAAAGTATGGTTTTGTTAATCCAATGTACCTGTTCCGCCAATGCGGCCCATCTGATCTGATACAGTTGTAGTGTTTGTTCTTTTTCACCTTCGTTCAATTTTGGGGCTGAGGACTAACCTTTTAAACCGAAGGAATTAGACTATATTTTTTTCAACTTGAAATTATTTATGTTCAGTTCAACTTGTCGTACATACCTTACTCCAGTTTAGTTCAGCTTCATTTAGTTCAGTTAAATTCAGTTCAGTGCAGTAAAGTTCAGTTTACGAGAACATAGCCATACTCATTGACTACTATTTCGATTATACAATAGCCCACTATACATATATAATTAACTAAAAGGAGTAAAATTTTAAAAATAGTGCCGACTGTCCTTCTAAAACACCGTATTTTACTTTAGTATGTCTTATCTCTAGCAGTTCGGATGCTACAACATGCACCAGATGATCTTTAGTTAGTTAGGTGACCATAAATAAATACATTTGTCATGCAGAACTTTCGTATATACTTGTTGTCCGTATATAGAATTCTAACACTTTATTTAAAGGAAAATCTAACCTATATTCAACAAATAATAATAAATTTTATATTTATATATAAACTACATGGAAATCCATTTCATCACCTACAAAATTTGATAGGATAATAGCGTCTGTCAAATTCACGAACTTCACAAGTTATCGTGCACACATTGCTACGAGAACATATATTTCGCAATAAAATTATTATCGATGGTTCATCCCATATATGTATTTTCCTGCGAAGCTCCGCCTCGATCTTATGATGTCAGAGAAAATAATAAATAAATGAGAGAAATTTAAAGAATGAGGGTGAGATGATTGTTTGGCAGCTATAGATGCAATTAGAAGATAAAAGTTTGGGACCAAAGCAAGTTTGTTGTTCTGCTCTATTCACACATTCAAATCGATCGATCATTGTCCACAAACACTAGCTCCATTCCCTGGAGATTAAATTCATCACTACCAGGACAACTTTTGTTTTTTCTTTTTATGGATTACATGCCTCCACCCTCATCTTTTTTATTTTATCTTCTTCAAATTGAATGCATAGATCGATCATGCTATATCATGTGGTTGGCCATTTTCGATTTCATCTCGAATCGTTATATAGAAACCTCTTATAACTTTGGTCAACATTATGTAATGTGCATTGCTCATGAAGAATTCCTTGTGGTTTTTTTGTAATTGTCGAAAGTTTATTTGCAATATTTTGTGAGCAAGTATTATGAGACGCGGTCTTTATGTAGAGACGTATCATGTTACCAATAAAAGTATCTATGTTATTAATCGAAACATCAATGTTTTCGATATTGTAATTTTTTCATATTATAACAAGACTAATTTCAATATGGATGTTTTGCTTATAGCATAGTCATTTTATTGGTATCATGGTCCGTCTCTATATAAAGATCGTTTTTCATTAAATTTTATGATGTTTTATTATTTTAAAGAGAAAATAGAGTTATCAGTACCATTGTAAACATAATCTTAGTGGCTGTTTGAATGGACATTTGAGTGGGCATTTAAATGGATTTTGGTAAAAATTATATTTGAATGGACATTTAAGTGGGGTATTTTAAGTGTATTTTAGGCCAAATCACTGTTGATCCCCCTAATGTCTAATTACAAGTATGGAATCCAAAAACACCACTACAAAATCCCAAAAAGTTTAATTACAGCTCGAACAACCTGCTAGCTCCATAAATTGTGACTTCGTTAATTATAAATTTAAGAGATGGCCATGATTGTCACAAACGCCAAATTTGAGAAACCAGGCCAGATCTCAACAAATTTAAAGCGAGGTCGCCTTGGTCTGACATCTTCTATTTCGACTTAGTGAGAAATTTAAATAATTATCATTATCAACTTAACTATATAAAACATTATAATAATTCTCTCATTATCCTCTTAAATATCATTACACTTTTATAATTTATTTAACACTTCTCTATTCTACAACAATATAATAAGTTTTCAATTATTATGTTAAAGTGTCATTTCACTCGTTAAAATGTCGTTCACTATATCATTTTACTTAGCACTTCTTCACTATTCTCCAACAATTGGATACTAATAAATGTTATTTCAAATTTCATCCACTTACAATCTCACAACACACGCTGCACTCTTTCAGAATTTTTACAAATGCAGTTCAAAATATTTTTTCTAATTAAAGAAATAAAAACACTTTAAAATATGATGATCTTACCAATCTAGGTGAATGTTGTGGTTGTTGATTGGATTCAGGCAAAGAAACCAAACTAGAACTGTTTAGATGATGTAAATGATTTTTTAATAGTTTTAGATTTTTGTTTTTTGATGTGTATTGTATCCGTTAACAAGACTCAAGTTATTTCATTTTTGCACATAAATATTTTTATTCCGTCGTTCTTTTAAAATATTAATAAATAATGTATAGTTATATATTTGTAATTATAACTATCTCGCATAATTCCTTAAACTACTAAATGATGAATGCACCTTATACCTTATAAGAAATAGTAAAAGGTCTACAATAAAGAAACTGAAGAGGCTCTTTCACTTATGAATAGGTAATATTCAAAATTTCTAACTTGTGTACATAAATGTGTAGATCTTTTTTTGCTTTTACCCATCCAAACAATTATATCTCATAAAATATAATATATAAGTTCGTATGTGACCTAAATTCGATTAATTTTATACATTTATAAGCACCGTGAATGTAGTGTATCGTCTTCTAGTATTTATAATAAATTTTGGTGATTTGACAAGGAAGTTAATATGTACACTCCTAGACATAGCATTCATATGTATGCAGGCTGTAGCCAAATTATACCACCATCCATTCCAATACCCTATCCAATTAATGTAGATTAATACCCACCCATGTACCAGATATGATCCCAAAATGTATAAAAGAATTGATGATGCCACCATGTTTGAAATTTGATCTTAGAAACCTGGGTCCGCAAGCATGGGGGAATCTAGTTATCTTGATGAGCTAAGCAGGGTCCCTTTCAAGGCCACCATTTATGCACTCCGAGCCCACCCTCCACAACCCAACTCTTCTTCCAATCTCTAAATCGGATCGAAATATAATTATTTTAAACGGGTATTGTCAATATTCATGTCGAATCGGGTCGCCCAAATACATTAACATCCTGTGACTGACTAGTATAACCAATCCACTATAAATAAATGGTGCTGTTTACCTTACATAGGCTTGAAGAGAAGCAAACTCCTAAGCCTCTTCCTCCTCTTCTCCTCCTACTTCTAAACTAATCATTATTCCCAACAAAAGCTACCAAGTCATTTTGGACACATCATCAAAACCAAAAAGACCGCAAAAAGTTCAATTAAAAAGCAACATGGTTGGACCTTCACTCAATACACACAATCTCTCCCCCAAACCCATTAAGTTCATATGTAGCTATGGCGGCCGGATCGCCCCGCGCTATCCCGACGGCAAGCTCCGTTACCACGGTGGTGAAAACCGGGTCCTCGCCGTTGATCGTTCCATTTCATTTCTCGGTTAGTTCTTTAACATTTTATCTCTGTTGCTAATCATCATTAGTGTCCAATTTCGTCACCTATTACACAATTCGATCCGTTAAACATCACTAATAATACTTTGTAGCAAGTTCCTTTCATTCAAATTCGAATACACTTTTAACCATCTAACACAATTTTTTATCTTTTGAATTGTTCAGAGTTGTTCGTAAAAATGGTAGAGATGTGTGGAACGGCCGTAAGTCTAAAATGCCAATTGCCGAGCGAAGACCTCGACGCACTCGTATCCATCACGTCCGATGAGGATCTCGTCCACATAATCGAAGAATACGACCGTGCGGCTGCCGCAACACCCGAGGCTTCCGTAAAGATCAAGGCATTCCTATTCGGCCCAAAAACGGCTAAAAGGGTGTCTCCGCCGCTCTCCCCGAGCTCATCCTCTAGCTCCCCGAAATCCCCAATCTCATCCGTCCCTGCACGGTGTCCGTCCCCTGCTGCCGCAACCACAATCCGCCGCACGTCGAGTGGCTCTCGGCCGCCTGCATACCCTGTTTTTAGCGCCGAGAAGAAGACGCACCGGCGGCAGTACTCTTACGGGAATTGTGGGCATGTTTGCTTGATACATAACGGGAATCACTGGCAATAATAGCAGGGGAGAAGAAGGATTTGGTGTAAAGCCTATACATAATACACAATTAAATTAATTAATGAGAATCATGCATACTACTACTACTACTACTAATTGATCATATCGTATCAGAGGATTATGTATAACAAGCGCGATTCATATATATATATGGATTGTATGTTAATCCCTTTTCTTCAATAGAAATGATCATCAGTCCATTTTCCTTTTCGGATACTACAAATTTCATGGTGAGTGTTCTTCATTTTCTTGAAAATCGTGTGTTCATTTGACTTAATTAGGTTTGGTTTGATCATTACCTTGTTCTTTTTTGGCAAAATTAATGATTGCTCAACTGATCAAAACAGATTTCTTCATTTAAAATGTTTTATTTTAATGGTTGATCAAACTTTTACAATAGTTTTTCTTTTTTTGTTTATTGGATGAATTTTCCTTTTCAAGTAAGTTATTTGTACGTGTGTATTAATTGGTATTTATATTTCTTAACTTCGTGCTATATTGTATTGATCTTTAAATTTTTCTGTTTTTTTTTGCAGGAGGAAATTGGGAAGCCACAATGTTGAGAATTGTCACTTTCAGGGCAATGGATATTATCTTCAAGATGGAGGTATAGGTACGCAAATCAAAACTCATTTCGAAGATTAGGTTAGAGAATTTCCATGTCGTATTAACATTGTCGATGATATATATTAGGTGAGTTCGTAAAAAAAAAAAGATCACATTTCGTATAACAATTAGTACGTCAATATTCGATTATCAATTTGGTGGATCATGTGACACACAATTAAAATTAGGGATGAGATAGATGAAAAAGATTGATGTTGGGGTAATGCATATGCCTAACTTTTGGTGGTTTGAATTGTTTCCAGATTCTTTAAACAATTAGCTAGAGGCTGCAAGACTTGTGAGGATTGAAAGGTACAGAATAAGAGCAAGTCCAAAGCAGCAACACAATCCAATATTGGAAGCATTAAACGTGGATGATATAGAGCACCAAATAAATATAATTCCACTTTTTTCAAAGTCACTCATCATAATTATATTATCATCAACTTGTAGAGATATAAAATATGAACAGGGAAATTCAAGAATATGGACCTACTACAGCTAGCTAGCTGGGACAAGTGATCAACAAGATGCATGGAAAATTTTAAAAAATATATGACAGATATTCAATTCTGTTGGGTATATTCCATGGCAGCTAGCTCAAGGTTTATACCTGGACTTGTCAAATTCTGTGATGCTAACCTAGCCATAGTAAAAACCGGAAAGAACGGAAAGCCGGAATAAACAAGGGATTGAAATGTAAATTCTTCAATTCAATAGTTCGTTTAAAAATGAAATGATAGGGTTTTTATTAGTCGGTCTCCGGAGTGACTACTATCGGGAGAATGGAGGAAGGACTCAAACAATTAATAATAAGTTGGTATTCAGATGAATCTGATGGGCCGGGTCGGCCACATAATATTTTTTGGAAAAGTTAAATAGATTATTTTGAATATAATTCAAATTGACAAACTCAATTTTAGTTATATATATTCTTCAATGTGTACTTGATTATAATACTAATTTGGTCAAAGCCCAAGTCATAATGTTGGACAAACACCAAATGGGCTTATCAAATCATGCACAAAGGTTATTTTTATCTTCAATACAGAATTACAAACAAGTATGCACTGTCACAAATTCAAATTCTAAGGAAATGAAAGACACTCACGTAGTTCTTACTGGCAATAGTGCAAAAAGTATATCCTGAAGTTCTTCAAATGCGAGGTGATCAAACATAGTTCGGGGTGGAATCCGGTGGCGTTGATGCGGAAGCTATATGATTACCCCTTTCGGATTTGGCATTCTCAGTAAACTTAAGACTGTTCTCATGCATTCCCTTCTTTTTCTCATCTTCATCGTACTCGGAACCATAATATTGCTCTTCGTTACCTTTGGTTGACGGAAGGAACATGCTGCCCCATTGCGGAAAATGCACTAGAGCCACGGGCAAGGTGCATGCCATAATCATAATCTCCATGTACTTGAGCCCTGTTGCGGTCGAGTATCTTGAGCTTGTGAAAAACAAGAGTTGTGTAAGGCCAGACCCAAAGTTCCCTCCAGCGCCAGTCATACCAGATATAATGCCCAAAGATCTCCGCGAAACAAATGGGATGATACCGAATGTTGCTCCTTCGGCAGCTTGGACTCCGATAGTGAATATAATCATATGTGTGATTGCAACGGGGAGGGAATCAGCGCGCCCCAAAAGTAGACAGAATGCTCCTCCCATTGTTTGTACGACCCACAATGTCCATAGCCTTCTCCTCATACCAAACTTTTTTCGGTGTAATCAGATGTGAAGCCTCCAATAGGACGAGCAAGGAGGTTCGCAATGCCGAATGTGGCAGCGATGATTCCAGCCGTTTGAAACTTTAGGTCAAATCTGTTATATGGATAATATTAATTTGTCAGATCAAGTTAAGTATTGAGGTAGATCGATATATATATAGATCTTAGGAGCCTTAGAAAAAATGAATCTGTCGTAAACATACTCCGCTGCCACATTATAATTAGTTGACAATTCGACTCCCATGGAGTGCCCATAAAGGAGGACAAAATTCTATGTTCTGTAATTTGGTACAGCATACCACATAACCTGAATATAAGATTAAAATTGTTAGTATAAGAGTTCAAGCACATTTAAAAATTTTAATTCGCAGAGATGTAAAATCTAGTCATTTATTTCTCACTCACCTTGCCAAACTTGTCTTTGTTTACTTCGCCCTTCATCTGCAAGGTGCTACGGTTCCCGTCAGGCAAGTCTTGGCCAAGTGTCTTGACCAAAATCCCCATGATGACATGGAGCCAGCCAGGATTGAAGAAGGCGATCCTCCACGCAATGGACGGGGTGGCTCCGGCTTTTTGGATTAAGTCGTAAAACAGGGGCATGATCAGTTGAGTAACATCACCTCCCATGTTCCCCCATCTTGCAGCCGTTCCATTCACTGTCCCAATAATTTTACTATTGAACATAGTGCTCATCCAAAACTGGCACGATACAAATATTGCCGATGAAAACCCGATCATAAAACACACTGCAATGTGTCCTCCAGCATTCGACACGAGCGACATGGAAAATACTGCAGGGGCAGAAAACACAAACTGTTTGACTATGAAAGAAAATGTCAAATTTTCAAATTGTTCGCCTACAACGTCCGAGGTTTATAGTTAAACAGTTTGTGTTTTAAGTTAGGCTATATATATATTAGTGGATGTGTATTAAATTACAAGTCCAGTGATAATAATAAAAACAATAATGAATTTGTTGTAGTACTATGTTAAATTATTATCATATAAACATTCAAAAATTTCTTCTTTGACCTTTTTCAAACCCTCAAGGAGCTCTTCTGCACACGGTGATACATATATACGTATATATGGAATGTTAAATGCGAAATAACTTTTATATTTTTATATATTATAAATAACACCACAACTATTATAGTTAATAAAATAATTCTATAAGTATAAATAATCACAATTTTACCTAAAAAGACATCTAAACATGTTTATTTGAATCAATCGTATTATCTGAAAAAAATCGAAGAAGATTTAAAAGAACACGAAGAACGAAGAACTCCGCCGAACCCGAATTGGTCGGAGCTACACTCGGAGCTGTGAAGCTCCCGTCGGAGCTTTACAGCTTCGACATGTCTGACCAGGACCGCCAGTTTCTTTTTTTTTTTAATTATTAATGTAAAGTTAATTGATTTAATTATACTAAGTAATTAAAAAAATATAAATGATTACGAATATGAATTATAACAATACAAACATCTCAAATTCATCATTGTTTGTAAAGTATGACTAATGATTTTATAATATTGATTTTCGTTATGTTATGGTATCGTAGTGTATATACGTTCATATATTTTTGAAAATGTAATAACTTGATAAATTTTATGAAAATTAGGACTAATTCTATATTTATATAATTTGTAGGACCTTTTATAATATATATAAAAATGTGTCATGCATTTAGTAAAATTGGTCATGCGTTTAACAATACCCTTAAATATTCGTGTTCAATTGACAACCGAATAAGAACGTTAGTGGCAGTTTAGAAAGGGATTAAAGAGAATATAATTTTAACTGAATTTTAATTGTAAATAGTAATTGAATTTTAAAAACAAATGTATTTAAAATGAAATTAAGAATAAATCTCTAAAGACGGTCTTGTGAAAAGACTAAAAAGAAAATAATAAACATTATTTTTAGATGCATAAATATCAAGGTTTTATTAAAAATTATCAACAATATATATAAATATAAGAATGATATAAAATGTTCACTTATAAAATATTATTATTATTATCTAAAACATTATAAATGTATTTAAGAATATAAATCCATCTCCCATCTCTCATATTAATACATGTCCAATTCAAGACTTTATGTATATAAAATTACAGTTGTTATATAAGTTGTGCAGTACTGAAATTGTGCGTAAAAGTTTTTAATATTATGTAATTAGGCCATCAATGTCTGATTAATTAGGCCGATGTCCAATTAGATTGAGTTAGCACATATCCTCTTTTGACCTTTGAGGGCATTATAGACATTTGATCATCCCGAGTAGAGTATTAGAAGCTGTTTGGAGTAGCATTAAAATGTCCGTTTGAATGCTACTCGGAAATTTTGTGTTTGTTATGGTATTTAAATGAAGAAGATCAAAATGGCTCTACACTAACAATATTTTTCTCCACCTGTATAACAAACATATAATACCCTATCCAATTACAATTATATACCAAACACAATTTTAACAATACCACTACAATCCGATCAATATTCAGTCATTTAAATCGTGGTATTTAAGTCTAATGTCAATCAGCCCCTTAATATTAGTAGTGGTCAAATGGTTCTAAGAATCAAGGTCCGAACCCAAGATCCGGTCCAAGACCTGTTCACACTTGTTGCTTGGTGGGATTGTCTTAATCCGTTCGTATATGTGAGGCTCCGTTAGTAGGTTTAGACCATCTCTAATGATGACGCGCGATGACGCGTTGTCGTGCATTTTTTCTTCAGTGGTAACGCATCGTCGTATGAAAATTTTTAATTTTTTAATATTTATTTATATATTATTAGTGCTTAGATGTTAAAATTAATTAAATTACATTTTTAAGTCGTTTTATAATTTATTAATGTTTAAAATTAAAAAAAAATATATATATATATATATATTTTATTTTTTTATTTTTTTTGTTAAAAACATATTTAATATGTTATAATAATGTTTAGAAGTCAAAATTAATAAAATTGAATTTTTAGAGGTTGTTTTACAATTTTAAGTTTAGTTGAGAGAGAAAATGAGTTGGAGATGGAATAATCCTAAAATAATCGAAAGTGGTCTCTATTCGTCGATCTCGAAGAAACAAATCCGTTCGTAATTTTTTTATATTTTTTACATTTATATTTTTCGAGTTATTCGCATTTGAAATTGGACAAAATATAAAAAAAGTAAAAAACAAAAATAAAAAGAAAAGGTTTTACACGTGACACGCACGTTGCGTGGTGAGACGCCGCGCCTATGACATCCCATTGGGGCTGGTCTTAGGTACTGATCATGCTCTATCAATTTTGTGCACTTGGTCAACTTGTGACGAGGCGTCCTGCCATTTATCGTCCGGTCCAAGATGAGTTAAAAATATGTAATCATCAATTTGATCGTGTTTTTAAATCTTTCATTTCAAAGATATGTTAAATAGTCCAGCTTAGTTGGTAAAACGTTTCAACTCAAATCAATAAGAAAATATAAAGTCATCTTTCTTGTTTAAAAAAAGAATGATGAGTTAAATATATAATCAGATTAAACTTGCATTTTGAAACAAATAATTTAATCATGAATAAAAAGTGTAAATACAGATTTTCAACAAAATTAAAAAATGAGAAGGTTAATTTTTAATGTAATATTTTAAATTTCGTTGACCCAAACTAAGTAACCAACTTAAAATCGTAATGGAAGGAAATTCCTGCTTAACATAAATTGTTTTTCAAGTAAAATCAAAGTATCAAATACTTGCTCATAAGTCATAACAAATCCAAGTATCCAACGTCTGTACTATAGCTCGTTGGTGTATAATATTCATGGCATGGTATATAAAGTCAGACAACAACAATTTACCATCAGCAGCGCATGTTTTAGTTTCCAACAGTAACATTAACATGGCAGTGTTTCTGGCACAGGCCATTAAATTGTGCTCATCAGCTGGTTACTATGTAATCGCAAGTTGCTCGCGAGCATCGAGCTTTACACTTTAATTTTATTGTTTTCCAAATAACAAAAATTACAACTACTCCCTATACTACTCGACTCCTATACCAATACCGTTTAATTCTAAATCACTTTATACCTCAACCAGAGATCAAACTCTCCACATTCTACTTTCCGCTTCATCTCCATTCCACTGCACCTGCTTATGACTCTCATAAAAAATTTTCATCTTAGTGATGGATGCTCGATCAAAAATGACATGAACTTGCTTGCGAACAAATTTGTTTTGACCGATCTCGAACACGATCTAAACATTAACCGAACTTTTTACGCGCTTTTAAAAACGATTTATTTCGTTTATAATTACAATCCTAAATTGAATTTAAAATTGAATTAAACATATATAAAAGTTAAATTTTAGAGTTGTCAGTTTCAGTTGAAATAGAATTTAGTTGAATTGTGTTAACTAAAATTTAAGGGACTGATTGTTATAAAATTTGGGTGGCCATTTTTAATGAAAATGAACTTTTTATGTATAAAATATTTGATTTAAGTGGGAATAACGGTATACAGTAACTCAATCTCAAATGAATCGATTCAACAATGATATCCCAGAACACTTAATTATGACACTGTTATGTTGTATCGTTTATTATATACGTGCATATGAAAGCACTAGGATGATACACATCTGAGCTATCTGAACGTAGGTTGTGAATCATTAGAGTCTGCAAATTGTGCGTAATAAAGCACAGACAAATGAGTAGGTTCTCATGCACGCCTGCCTTTTCACTTCCCACATATGATTGGCTGCCTCTTCTTCTACATTTATTATCATCATATTTCTAGCTTCAATGTACTTTCAATTATATACATGCACAGTTATGCATTATTTTGGTTAAATCCAATAATAAACCATGTGTGTCTTCTCAAATAATGGAGACATAATTTCAACCTACAGATCATTTATTGCATTCTAAATACTCCATGCCTACTACAATACTCACTCTAAACAAACTATTAAGAGCAAATCTACATTTCTCATGTTTATATTAGCATATACAAATTAATACAACTACACATCTCTTTATAAGTTTGAACTTTTAGACAATTACACATCTCTTTATAAGTTTGAATTTTTAGACATAGTATTAGGGATTGAATTGTCAACATCTCCACCCATATTAATTATCTACTCGTTCGACCTCCCTAATAAGGTTGAAACGAGTCCACGAGTAAGGAGAGTATTAGCGAATTAATATAAATGGATTAGTTTTACACCTCTTTATAAGTTCGAACTTTTAGATGAGATGGATTCTATCACTCAATTCATATATATTTTTCAGATAATTTATACAAAATTTAATTTACTGGTAAGAAAGAAAGAGAATGTTCTAGCTAAATATTACCTAGCAAGGAATCTAATAATGTTTACTTGGTTAACATAAAGGCTAGTGAGAATTTAAGATACTTTTAATTAATCTCATAAGGACAGTTTGGCTTAAAATAAAAATTGAAATAATTCATGATATTTTTTATATGAAAATTTATATAAACAGTTAATTAGAATTTAGTTGTTTAAATTCTAACAAATCTTATTGCGTGTGATATTATCCAATGTGTACTTAGAATTTAATCATCATTTGAAACGAACGAAAGAAGAAAAAATCTCGACCATGCAGGTCGATATGTTCCACATTCCACAAGGTTTTTGTTTGGTAACATTTGGAGCATGTGTAAAAGCTGAAAGAGTTTGATAGTGGTCTGTATCTGAAAGGTAGCTATTCACTATTCTGTACTATGTATGTGATCAAAACTTTTTGGGGACAAATATGTAACGAACAGTAAAGTCGGATATATAGGCCACTCATGTTGTCCTCGCTCCAGATTGCCCGTGCGCTAGTTGACTCTCTGTACCCTGCTCTTTTGATCTTTAAACACCTACACTACCGTTATATTTGGCTCGTTCTGAATTTAACTTCTCATTAACCAAAACACTAATGATTTTAGTTTGAAAATTGAAAATTTTTGGGTTTTATTTATTTCATGTGTTCATGCAACCAAGTGTATATAACAACTTTACAAGTAAGTAGTATCATTTGTCATCACATCTTGCTATGTTTGATCTATTCAACAATCGTTAGTTGGGGCTTTTAAAACTGGTATCGCTTGACTAACGATATTCGCATAGGGCTTGGGGTAATATTTGATTCTCAGTAGAATTTCTTTACCCGTTTGATTGAGTACGCAAGAAACCAATCTTTACCTCTCGGACCGGTTGTCATGCACATCCGGTTTTTTTTATAAAACTGACCTTGGGACGAATTTTCCCTGTTTATGTAAGGGGACTTGGGGCTGATAATGTGCATGGGCCTGGGCCGGGTAGACAGACTGATATCCCAAATCAAATAATCTGGGCCTGGATTGAAATATCTGTCCATCACCGCCAATGGACAATGAGTAAATTTTGTGGAGTAATAATTGTTATATTTATCTACACGTTACACGTGACATTTATATAAGAGAAGTACGTACCAATAGTTGACAGTAATGGCAACCGTGTATTTCCAAGAAAGAGATAATTCCGCGATTAATACTTGGGAAAATTACACCAGCTTTCTTATTCATTTAATTATAGATATGTTCTCATATTTTTAACAATAAAATATTAATCTATTATTTATATTTAAAATTTTCTTTCAAATATGACCTTATTTTTAAGTTCTAATTTCCTTCTCTTTCCTTTCACATTTTCAAATTATTAAACAATAACACTAAAATAATTAACTAAAAAACTACTTCTTATAACTACTTCTAGAAATATAAAATTACTTACAGAAATAAAATAAAATGATATTTCAATCAAAATCTTCCAAAAAATGATAAAAATATTAAAATATACATACTAATATAGTGGTAACCTTGTTTTGTGGGGAATGGAGTAAAAAATATAAAGGACTTATAAAATAAATTTTAAAACTATTAACAAATTAAATTTTAGCATGTATATTACAATTCTATTTATTTTTTATAATTAACTTCAAGGATTTCACTCGAGAAAAGCTCCAAAATATCTATTCGTATATGTTATTTTCATGGAGCACGTAAATATGGATTTATTTATATCTTTTTCATGTTCTTTTGTATTATTTTTGTTATTTCATTATGAACGTTAATACTTAAAATATTTATTAATTTTTTAAGAGAGTTATTTGCAATTTTTGTTGATAAGTTTGAAAATAGAAAATAATTTTATTGATAAATACAAATTATTTGGATCAAATCTATAATAATTTGTATATTAACGATAAAAATGTAAATTGTTTATAAGTTTAAATTAAGGATGTATTTAGTATTTTTTACTTTTAAATTATTTTGTAATTAATTTATAAAACCTGTCTTACAATGTTGTTGTTAAAAATCAAAATACGTATATAAATTAATAAATTTATTGGAGAGACTAGGTGTAGTTCTTCCTTAATACAATTTATATTCATGTGTGGTTTTTTATACTTCTCTTTAAAGAACCATATAATATTTATTCTTTAAAAAAATCATATAATATTTGGAGTGATCTTTCTTTTATCGTTATTACTTTTTCTTAGTACTTCTTCCATTTCGTTAGAAGTGAAAAAATTTTCATTTTAGATATCCCACTAAAATAAAATAATTTTTCATTTATGAAAATAACTTTACAATACAACTCATTTTTAACCACATATTATTGAGTCCATATATACTTTTTCATCTTAAACTCATTCTTAACCACATACTATATATTTTTTATTAAAAATGTGTAAGTGGTAATTATTAAATGGATGGAGTAATATAATATTTGTAATACAAATTTACCTTAGAATGGGAAATGGGTCATAATCAAAATGTCAAATCGATGAGGAAATTAATAGTAAGAAAATCGTGAATTTGGGTTGCAAATGTGATTTTGTTTACCAGTTTCGAGAAAGTTAACTTTCATCGCCATCGTTTTCTTTTCCATCTGAAACATGATTAAACTGGCGGCGCTCAGATTTTGTCTCTCTCGCATCTCTAATTTTGGTGTCTTGGATATTTCTTACTTTACAGTTCACATTTTTCCTTGTGCTTCATAATAATGTAAATACATCAGGGATTAAGGTGAGCAAACAACATTATTTATGGGACGGTTTAAAATATAACTCTAATTGAATTATTTCATCTAAAATTTTCTTTTTTAAATTTCAATTAAAATTATTTTTAAAACGATTAAAAATTTATTAACAATAATTAAAAATACAAAAAATACTCTTAACCGAAGAATTACAAAGTAAAAATCACTTCAAATTTCAATTGAAGTTAAATGGTTTGGTACTAATTTATTAATTAATTAAAGTCATTTGTAAATAATGAAGTGTAACTCAGTTGGTAAGATGTTTCACCTCGAATTAACAAATTGGAGTTTCGACTTACTCTTTTTTAAGTGTTTAAAAAAAATTGAAGTCATTTGCACATTTATCCACAATTTTTAAATTACAATTAATTGTTTATTGAACAGGAAATGAAATCTATTGCCAAAACAGTTCACCAAAGATACAATAGCCATAATATATGCTGATGCATTAATATCCAAAATGCATTGTCTAACAAGCTCCAACAACACTTCTATCGAAATTATAAGATGGCATAAGTGAATAAGTGTAACTATAACCATCGCTACCGTAAAGTTTCTATAAATTAATACTTAATAAATTAATAATCTAGATAAAACTATTAATTTCTTTAATTTCAAGTTTGAATCATTATAAAATTGAATCCTAATTAATAAAATAATAAGATAATTACTTTTTTAAAATCCAAATATATATACATTGGTCCCAACGAAATTACAAATTAATTTATAGTCACTTATTTTTTGGTAAACTTCAAAATTCTAAAATTGTCTAGTGAAAAATGAATCTATAGTCACTTGTTTTTTGGTATACTTCAAATCCATATTGAGTTCTCTTTGAATTTAACCATTGCACTTAAGAGTTGGGCCGTTGTCTTCTCATACTGCAACAAAAAGTTGTGAAGGGTTGTTGCCACTTGCAATGCTTCATTTAAAGTGACTTGTTCCAAAGCTACTGAATCATCCTCAACTTCGTCATCGACCAGATTTTGGATTGTATCCGCCACAATTTCTTCAATGCTTTGAACCTCGAAACAATCATTATTTTCACCCTTATAATCTAGCAAATGATTCACATCCATTTTGTGTCGATAATGTATAACCGTAATCAAGTTCTCAAGCTCATGAATGTCTTCTCCAGAATTTGAATCGTTCAAATCACTTGAGCCGGTTGGATTCGTCGAACGAATTTTACAGTGCCGAATTCAATTCGATATGGCCTCTTGTTGCACATTTCCCTAAGCTGAGACGGACAAATTGATAGCATCTAAAACGTTAATCTTTTCCGGAGAAGAAATGTCCAACTCATAACCTTCCAAAATCTAACTAATGTACATTGTAACTGGTATATTGAACTTGAAAGTGTAAAGGTCATACGTAAAATCTCTTTAAATTAATAAATTATTAATTTATCGATATAATAATATCTCGCTAAATTAATAAAATATCTCGGTCCCAACATTATTAAATTATAGAGGTTTTACTGTATTATGCGAGTGAGCCTCGCATGATTCGTTAAGGTAATAGAGCAAAGCTTTGATTGCTTACTATACTTGTTTATGTAATGAGTCGAGCTCGGCTCGACACGATATATAAACCTTATGAAGAGTAAATTTTTATATTTCATAATAGATAAGGCTTGTTAAAGTCCTACACCGCTAGCTAATGATTCATACTTTTTCATGATCAAGCTCGTTACATGTCACTCAAGTTCTGAGCCCTTTTTTCACTCTTTTTTTTTTTCTAACAAGAGCTCGAACATAGTATCACAATACTCGGCTCGGCTCGAATTGTTTAATTACACTACGTAAACTCTATTTTCAAAGTTAAAATATAGAGATGTAATTTATTATATGATTATAGTCATCAAATAAAATAAATTATCATATCCCTACACTCAATTTTGGAAAAATGTTAAATTTGTGACAATTCAATTTTGAGTCATGCATCAACCCTACTCTATATTCTCATAGCAAACACATTAAGTATATTGACGGATTTTTATAGTGAGAGTGTGTTACATATTAACTATGAATTTTTAATTTTAATGAGAGGTTTTAGACTTTCAGTTTTTACAACTTGATATTATACGATGTTTTACAATGAATACACGTAATTTAGTACATACGTGGAAGTATTTGTGTCCTTACAGAAGTCTGTTTGAACCTTGAAGATGTACATTTTCCATGAGTTTAACATAGAGACAAAATAAAAATTTGGTGCAGTATATACAAAAGTGGTTGGTTCGATATCCCATGCAATGACTAACAAAGAAACAAACACAAAAAACACCACCCACGTATTAATTGGCGACCCTTAAATTCCCATTATAAATACAACTTCCACTCCACTCGCTTAATCCCATTATTCAACTTCAAACCACAACTCAAATATTTCTCCCTTCACCAAATCAAAATTTCTATCCACTTCCATTTCTTTCAACTCAAAAATGGAAGAAGCCTTGAGAAGACTGAACGGAACCCTAACCGAACCCATCTCCGACACCCTCTTCCCACCACCTGCAAAACGCAGCGCGTCAAACAAACGCGCCCTCCGTGACACCGCCTCGACCACCCCAGCCATACGTTACCGAGGCGTCCGTCGTCGCCCATGGGGACGATACGCTGCCGAGATACGTGACCCTCACTCCAAAGAAAGGCGCTGGCTCGGCACGTTCGACACGGCCGAAGAGGCCGCGTGCGCCTACGACTGTGCCGCACGCGCCATGCGTGGCGTGAAGGCCAGAACCAACTTCATTTACCCTCCAAATCCCCCTTCCGAAAATAGCAACATCAATCTCATCCCTACCTTTCCTTACCCCAAATCATCGCAGCCGTCCGTTTTTCACCGTCGTAGTAATTTCCCATCATCATCAACTTCAAACCCTAATCTTGATTGTCACACTCACAAAGTTTCTACTTCTTGCAACTCAAATGTCACAAACACTTCACTAAACATGCTTTTTCTTCGTGACTACTTAAACTCCTCAAACAACAACAACAACAAAAACACTTGTTCCATTGACCAAATTACCACACCTTTCAACATGGCTTCTCAAATGTCCAATTTTGATAAAGTTGAGAGTAACACCCCTAATCATGAACAAGTTGACAACACTTGCATGGACTTCTTTCAGATCGAAACCCGACCCGATTCGGGTCTGCTACAAGAGATCATAAACGGGTTCTTCCCCAAGCCGCCTGCGGAACGACCCGAGCCGCAGCAGGCGGCTTGGGAGTCAGCTCAAAGTGACATTACATTTGGTGCAATTGAGTCCAATTACAATGATTTACAGTCGATATCGTCATTTGGAGACATATTTCACTACCAGGATGCACTTAACCGGTTTGCAACCAATGCTTGATCAAGGATATCATGGTTATAAGTTAGCTAATAAACTTTTAATTATATATGGCCTAGTAGTGAAGTAATATTAGTGAGTAATTTAGATTAAAATGAAGATGAGGATGGCACTTACTTTTGATGTTTAGATGATGGAATATTACCATGTACTGCTGCCTAGCTACGTACGTTTATTATGTCTCTACCTATCTTGGTGATGAAAATTATATGGAGTAGCTTTTGAATTATTATTGTTTTTATGAGTATTAATTATTTGGAATTTATTGTGTTACTTTGTAGTGGTTGAGTAACTTGAGTTTGCATGTTCGAGAATAATAATTTCCATAAATTGAGATACGACATCAGCTTCCGGATTTCGGGTGTTGCTCTAAAATTAACATACTGCAGGTATAATTAATGGAAATGATATAATACAATTTATAACTAGGTCATCAGACATCTGTGTATTAGTAATCATAAAACAATTATAAAAGAGTAATATTAAAACATAAAATACTATATTTAGATAAATTTTAATTACAATAATATAGTAGGTAGCTGGTTAGGATTTTTTCATTTCAAAGTTAGCTTGTCTAATCAGTTAACTTATTTGAGAAGCCGTGCGTTTAAGTAACAATCTTTTTATTAAAAAATATCCATACGGCTGAGCAGATAATGATAAATAAATACTTAACTAATAATTACTAAATTTAACTCTTTATATTTTGGTTGTTTTTTTAAAAAGAAGAAGATGAACCTAGCTAGTAATTAAAGTTGTTTGATAATTAATAGTTTTGTGACAAAGTTGATTTTTATGAATTCGTTTTAAGAAAAAATTAGATATAAAAGCTAAATGCATAGTTACATGATCGGATATAAAATAGGAAATTATTGACTTTTTAATAATCTTGAAGTCATTTAGCAGATCCATGAGATTACAAGTACAATAGTGTTGCGGAGACAATTATAATAATGAGGAAGTTGAGAAACATACTATTTTTTTTGAAGTACATGTATTATAGATAATTAAACAAACATCACCAGTTTTTCAAGAGTGACGATATTTTCGTAATTACAAATTACTCCCTTCTTTCATTAAAAGTGAAACAAATTCTCATTTTAAACATCCTATTAAAATGAAATAATTTTTTATTTATAAATAATTTTACAATACAATTTATTTTTAATCATATATTATTAGACCTATATATTTTTATATCACAAATATTCTTAACCATATACTATATATTTTATTAAAAAATATATAAAATCAAACTTTTCTCATTATTAATCGGACGGGATTGGCGTAGATATATTAATGTGACCATTTAATTATCTTTTTACCTAGCTAACACATTACACATGGATTGATTTGAGGTGATACGTACTTTGATATTTGACACCAACGCATCCCGCCTTTCATGGATATATACTTCTATCCATCAAATATCATATCCATTTATACCTGTCCTATATTGAAATTTCATTTGCCTTTTTTGTTGTGTATTAAAACTTTAAAGTTCAATGAGATATTATTGAGTCATATTTTCTGTGAGTAGCGAGAAAATTACTGGTTTGGTACATTATTAATTTGAATTATCACCTTTTAAAATTGATGTTCTGTTTTCTTCAACTGAAATTTACTGAACATAACTGACGTAAATTTAGTGTGAATTATAATTAACTAAAGCTGAACTGAACTGAACTGATTTTAAGTTGGGGAGAACGAAATCTAAAGTTGAAGTTTATACAACGTAGATTTAGTTTTAAACGCGAGTTTGCAAATATCATCAATTCCTTCTTCTTTTTTTGACAGTTATTTTCCTTTTTTGTTTGAGAATAATCATTAAACCCTTGTTAGATGGTGAATAATTTGGGTTTATTGTTGGTTCTACATGCTTGTTAGAACTTAGAAGTTAAGTTAAGATGGATTGATGAAGACAAAAAAGCGAAACCTGAAAAATGAAATCCAGGGTGGGTCATTGTGGTCTGGTAATTATCCGCAAGCTCTGCTGATTTTGTTTCAGTGAGGAGATTTCATTGTCAATAAGATCCTGTCATACTCGGCGATTAGCAGAGCTAGTATACAGAAAAAGTAAAAATTCAATTAATTATATTGCTGGATTCTTTATAAATTTGATGTCTCTCATTTCTTTAATTTCTCAATCAATTAATTAATTAATTAATCATTTTATTGTATTAATAAGTGTATATATATCTCTGTCGTGCCTGTCAAATTTCCTTATTTGAGTTGACCTTGGATAAGCAGAACAGAAACAAAAGCTGTTATGTCCGCCTTTTGTTGCTCTGTTTCGGTCCACAACTTGTAGTGTGTGTTTGTCGGCATATTTACTTTTATTCTTTCCATTGCACATTTTCTCTTCCGGGTGGTTACTAGTACTAACCACTGGTTACTAGATTGATTGAGATCATGTACTAGTACTACTCTCCAAGTTTCCATCCTTCCTTTCAAGCCTCATTTCATATGCCGGAGTATACGACCCGATCCGACCAAATTCGACTTCAATGTTAGTACTAGTAGTAGTATATAAGATCGGTTGTTGGGATCGTTTTACTAGACCGTAGAACCTTTTATTTCTTAGTAGCTTTTAGTGTACTTTTTCGAATATTCTATCATTATCAAAATGATCGATGCACATTGTAAGACACGGTAATTTCTTTTCTTTTGGATTCTCCCGTGTTATATACAACTTGACAGAAGGATAGAAGGAGATTAGAAATTGAAGCCCAATGAAAGCCCAATCTGAAAAAAGGGATCAAACAAATGACTACTGGGCTGAGACTAGGCAAACCTAGCGGATCCTAAACCTTTCTGAGATTCAAAGCTGAACCCAAAGCAGTCAATGGAAGTTTCAATAATACAACAAACAATTTATTATTTGAGCTGATTTCTTTTGTTCACGTGGAATAGAATAGAAATCGTACAAAGTATAAGATACTGATTGATATAGAATTTGAATAAACTTTTTTAATTAAAATTGATTTTCTTTTACAAAATATTCAATTTGATTTGAGTGGGGAAATGAATAACAAACATGGCCTAATATTCTACTGAGAAATGAAGCTATTCATGAAATCACATTGTTAATGTAAGATATTTCATCGTTTATCATTTATTCATGAGATTGTTGTCTTCTTGACTTATGAATGATGTAATTAAAGACAAGTTCTACTCTGCATCTAGAGCTGTATAAGGTAATAATATTATCAATCATGTTTGCGATTGTAGTTAATGTGATTTCTCCTTGAAAAGAAGGTATTATTTGAGCTACTACAAACACAAGTCTAAACTAATAGACCGGACATTTGAGAACAAGTAGAAACCTGAATATAAGTTTTACAAAGCACCATAAACACAACTATGATGAATCCTTCAAAACTTTAAGGCCTCGATTGAACTCATCCTCAAACGCATCCATCTCAATCTTAGTCCTCGACAATCCAATCTCAAATCCGCCCTCGAATTCCCTCGACTTAGTCAATGACATCGATCTTTCTCTATCGATATGTATGAATTCGTACTTCTTCACCTTACCCCACCCGAAATCCACATTGTACACATCAAATCGTGGTGATCCAGCCACTGACATGTTGCGTTTCCCTCTAAACATCCCAAAATCCAACGGCCAATCCGTACTTTCCAAGATCCCTCTCTCACTCTCGATACTATCCCTTATAGCACTTCCTATACGCTCTGCAGCAACAATGAAATCTTTATCTCCTCCCCATTCACCAATTCCTAATTTCGTCCTTAAGAACACAACACAGTTCCCAAAGTATGTCGAAGGTAAAGGCAGACTTAATTGCTCGCGACAATCTGCTGCAAACGAGAAGTACACTTCATCATCATTGCCCCTGCCTGAAGATTTTTCTGAGCAAGTCCAGACGTAGGCACAAATCACGGTGAAAGACGAAACCTGACTTACTTCCGGTCTTTCAGCTAGAAAATATTTCTTTAGGGCCTGGACGTGTGATCTAGTCATGATGAACGTCGCACGAACTCTATTAAGATCAAAGATGCGGCCAGGCGACACGTTCTCTATAGGGAACGGCCTGGATTCCTTCACCAGACCCCAAGCTACAGGATCTAATCCTTCTCGGTTCTGAACCGTGCTTCTCTCGTAAAATGGCATTTGGGCATTCACATTTGCCCTGGATTTGTTAACCAAAGCCCAGGACTGGATAAAATTAACAATTCCAGAACCATCACATATCGCGTGAGAGTTTGTCAGGCCAAGACATATACCTTTTTCCGGAAACAGTGTGATCTGCAGGGCTAAAACAGGGCAATACACCGAACTGGATTCCTCATTGAGTCCGATCCTGGCAGGTGGCAATCGAGGAACGAAAGGATAGAACTCATCAGAAACACGATGATCGTTTCCTGTAAGATGGTTAAAACTTTCAAGCTTAACACATTCTGCAATTGTGAAAGAAACTGAGTCACCAAGGGTGTAAAGTGTTGCAGGTGTTCTTCCTGACGACGAGTTTGAGGGAAGGATTATATTTCCGGCTAGTGGAAGGAAATCGTTGAGGGTGCGGGATAGTGAGTTCTTGATGCTTGGAACAATGGTTTTGACGAAATAGGACCTGGAACAGTTTTCGATTTCGAAGAATAGAAGTCTCTGAGTTGGATCAGAGAGTAAAAATGGTATGTCGAAATGTGTCAAAGGGAGTGAGAACTCATGTGTTTCTGATGAAGAAGGATGAATTTGACAGTGTTCAAGTATGATGGCCATTGTTGCTGTAATAAGGATTAGTAGCTATAGATAAACTGATTTAGACACTTCAACAGAAATGTTAAGAGTTTTTAAGCATACTAGACAATGACTAAAGCATATTATAAGTCCATTCTTTACATTAGATGGATATATGAGTCAAGATTCCTCATGATCAGTGCTCATGATGATTAAAACAAGCTGCGCATGATGTAGTGGAGTCACTGGTTGCGTGAAGAACATTACAATGAATTATTTCTAAGATATTATAATGAAATAATGAAATTATATAATGAAAATTTTACTCTCTTCTTTTCAACTGAAATTTAATGAAGTAAACTGAACTGAATTAAATTGAATTGAATATATCTGTACTGAACTGAAGTAAGGTATAAATTATAACTAACTGTGTTCTTTTCAACTGAAAATTACTTCAGTTCAGCTCGGTTTATAAGTTATAATTTATACCTTACTTCAAGTATATATGTTGTGGGATTATTTATTTGTGTGGTATGTTAGCCACTTTGATTGTTAGGGTGATATATTAGTCACTTTTTATGTTCGTATATGTTGTGGGATTGTTCATTTGTGTCGTATGTTAGCAAATTTAATTGTGTGGGTGATATGTTAGTCACCTTTTATATTCGTATATGTTGTGGGATTGTTTATTTGTGTTGTATGTTAGCTATTAAAGTGTGTTCTGTAATTTTGGTTGTAGAAAAAGTTTTACATCCCGAATTGCATGGTGAGGCTTATGTGGCCTGTGTTTGAGCGTCTTGGCTCAAACCAGTACAAAAATCATATCGCTTTTAATGAAAGCTAAGCGGCACACTAAGCCCGCTCACTTGAGTCCTGAAGAGTGGGCCTGCTGGAAAATATACTGGGATGATGTCCATGTACAAGATCAGGCATACAAGAACCAACAAAATAAGCTGAGCGAGCCGCATGATGGCAAGGGGATTGTCAGAGACCAATATGGGTCGCGAGCTCTTGTCACAGATGATGTGACGTCAGTAAGTTTCCTTATTACTTATTACATGAATTTTTCATATTCTTGCGTTTATTTCAAATATATACTTGTTTGCATTTACGTTAGTTAGACTCGATTCACTAATCATTATGCATTTTGAATATTGTTCAGCAACTGGCTAACCAGCCAGTTACACTCCTTCAAC